>PITA01007071.1:0-15231 GCA_004023965.1 Spilogale gracilis | reverse complement strand
GATTTTTTTTCTAAAAAAATAGTTCTTCACATAAAACAGCTGACTCTTCAGAAAAATAATGTAAAGAGTATAAAATTGCTATTAAAACAAATAATAAAATTCACAAGATTTATTAGATTTGCAAGGCAAATACCTTAATAACTTCCCTCAGTCCTTATAATCATATCTAAGCCTGACAAGAAAAAAAATGTTATATGTATTTTCCCCTATATTGCCAATAACAAATAAATCAAGTGACTACATAAACTAAGATTTAACAGTAAATAAAAATCTATGTCAGCATAAAATACATTCATACATGGGAAGATGGTGTAATAAATATTTCAAATACATCAAATTTAGAAATAAAGTCCCACTGAATATTCCCTAATACCCAATTAGGAGACTCTCTTTAGTAAATACCAACCTTAGTTCCTTTCATTAAATTATGAATAGGCTGAAGAAGTGCCTCAATCACAGTGTTATTATATAAGCATTCGATTGCACATTCTTTTTGTTCACACAGTATCCGAAGAACTTCAGTCACCATACTTGCAGGAGAGTAATTATCTGATAAACAAGTACTTTTAGAAATTAAAATCTTAAACATTGACAACTTAATATATCTTATTTATGAGTTTGCCATTGCTAAAAAGACCAACAAGAAGGTTAAACAGTTAAAAAAAAAAAAATCACACAACTCAATGCCCAAAGGATGAGGTATTGTCAAATCATAACCTGAAACCTAAGGGGAGATCAGTTAAGCTCAATATATCCTCAAGTTAGTTTTAAAAAAGTAAATGATAAAATCTGAATGCTGAGAAACAACAGATCATTCGCTATTTGACATTCAGTCACTGAGTAACAGTGAAGATGTGATTTGAAGCAAATTTACAACTTTCCTCTTCCCAGCAAACACTTACTTATATTCACTATTACTTTTTCTTGAAATATGTATTTGGGGTGCCTAGGTGACTCAGTCAATTAGGCATCTGACTCTTGATTTCTGCTCAGGTTATGATCTTGGGGTTGTGAGATAGAGCCCCATGTCGGGCTCCATGCTCAACAGTGAGTCTGCTTCAGTTTCTCTCTCTCCTTCTGCCCCTCCCCACCACTCACAGATGCACTCTCTCTCTCAAATAAATAAATTTTCTAAAAAAACAGATCAAGTGTCCAGCCAGCAGAAAATGAAAGTAAAACAAAATGATGGCTAAAAAGGCAGAAAAGGTGAAACTTCCTTTAAGACTAATATACCACTATTTGTATCACCATAAAACTGGTGAAATGAATGAGTAGTGTAAAGACTTTCTTTTAAAATATATACAGGAAAACACAAATACAAATACATATAACACTGGGAATAGTAACTAAAATATTTTTGGTTTCACAATCAATATATTGTCAGGATATCTGATCCAATATATTTCATAAAATAGTGTTTTATAAGAAAGTAAGGGACCAAAAGCAGCTCAAGGTTATAATATTAAAAATAACACCAAAATTCTTTATTTAGGTTACAATATTCTGTAGTCCATGAACATGCTAAGACTTCAAGTCAATACTTGACAAAAAGAAATGGAAAAGAAAAGTTAAGTGATTTTTTTCCAACCAGTTCCAGGCCCTGTTTGCTATAAGCGATACTACTGATGAGCATATGGCCATTCATTCACTCATACATTCTTTTTTCTACTTCTGAGTGTCTACTATGTGCCAGATACTGTGCTAGGCACTATAAGCAGAAGTAATTAACACACACACAGAAAAAATTAAAAAACAATCCAATGACAAATAACTTTAAGAAGGAATATTTTTAACAAAGAGAGCACAGTATATTATAGGAGCATATCACAGGAGGACCTAAGCTACGTGTTTACACATGGAAATGCTGTAAAGGCAGAAAGAAGTTTGAGAGCCATTGTTAAGACTAATAAGCTGTTATAATTGCATAAATGAAACATACCAATTGATAGATGCATATAGCATTAATATATATGGCCCAAACTATTCTTTGATTCCCTTGACTTCTCCAAATTTTACCAGAATTTCTACAGTAACTTGCAGGTTTAGAACACTATGAGTCTATAGATTATGGGAATATTTTGTTATTAAAGTGTTTTATTCTCTAAACTTTCATTGATACTCAAAGGAAAAAGAGGAAATTATTTTTTAAATGTCAATTATTTTAAGATTATTTTATTTATTTATTTATTTGACACAGAGCGAGAGAGATCACAAGTAAACAGAGAGGCAGGTAGAGAGAGTGAAGGAAACAGGCTCCCTGCTGAGCAGAGAACCCAATGAGGGGCCTCGATCTCAGGACCCTGAGATCATGACCTAAGCCGGAGGCAGAGGCTTTAACCCACTGAGCCACCCAGGTGCCCTAAATGTTAATATTTTAAACCACTTTTTTATAAGTCAGTCAAGAGCTAAAGATTAAAAGTTATTATACTGAAAAACATGAAGTATGTTTTTGTTTTTGCTTTATACTGTAATAAGAGAAGCTCTGAAGTTTTAGACGTGAGGTAAAACAAGCAAGCTGATCAAAACATCAGGCAAGTATAAAGCACAGAAAACAAGAAAGAACACATTAGTACCTATCAATCAAACTTCCCTAAGTAGCATTTCTTAAAAACATCTTAATCTTAAGAACATTAAAATTCTCAACAAAATTGATTCTACATAAAAAGGTAGTAAATTAGGAACATCTTAAAATATCAATGAACAAATTAAATTTCACAGTTTACTTCCAAGACCAATGTAATTTGTTATGAATAATACTGCATCTTAGAAAATCTCATTACCAAACTAGGTCAGTCACTCAAAATTTCTAGACAATGGAATATTAAGTATTTTTAGATATTTTCTATTATACTATTTAAAACAGAAGCAGAATTACCTAAATGTGCAGCTGATGTCATCTTTGGACAACTTGGTGAGTAATAGATAAGCTGGGTAAACAGAACCAGAAGATCTGTAAGGGATACTAAATCTTTGAAAAGGAAAAAAGAAAAAGATTATTTTCTAGTATACACTTACAACTTAGAAAAATTTAATTGAGCTTTACATCCTCCTGAGTTTTCAAAGACTGTGGTAAAGTTAGAGAGAGGGGAGCTGGAACCGCAGACAGAAGACCCCAGGAAAACAAACCAGACATGGGAAGTTAAAGGGTAGCAGGGACAATACTGCAGCAGCTGCTACATACAGGTGCAGCTTTACCACTTATGGTGGACCTGTCACTTCATATAAACCTAGGACAGGAAGATCGAGGAATCTCATCAGGACCATGAGTTCCTTAGGAATGATAAAATTCAGCTTCATATGTTGTTCCAGCCAGCTTATCTACATAGAACTGTTGAAGAGGTATCAAACTTTTTCTAGGAGATATCCTAGGTTCAGTGGCCAAACTGTTTCTGTTACAAATACTCAATTATAATGTTGTAAAGTAGCCATAGACAATTTGCAAATGAACAAGTACAGTAGTCTTCCAATAAAACTTTATATACACCAAAATTTTCCTTTTATTCCACATGTCACAAAACAGTCTTGTAATTATTTTCAGTAATTAACTCACTAGCCATACAAAACAATACCAGATTTGGCCTATGAGTTGTAATTTACCAATCTTTCCTGCATAATCTTTTCATCGAGATTCCAGTGAAAATACAGGTGACACTTAGAGGTAAATGTTGACTTATGCTAATACAGTAGAATAAAGCTCTCAAAACTGAGTTTTGAGATGACCTGTGACATTTGTCAGGCCAAAAGGTTGATGTTAAAACTCAACATATGGGTGGCTCAGTTGGTTAAGCAACTGCCTTCAGCTCAGGTCATGATCCCGGAGACCTAGGATCTATCAGGCTCCCTGCTCAGTGGGAAGCCTGCTTCTCCCTCTCTCACTCCCCTTGCATGTGTTCCCTCTCTAGCTGTGTTTCTCTCTGTCAAATAAATAAATAAAATCTTTAAAAAAAAAAAACAAAACAAAACTCAGGGTGCCTGGGTGGCTCAGTTGGTTAAACAACTGCCTTCGGCTCAGGTCATGATCCTGGAGACCCAGGATCAAGTCCCACATCGGGCTCCCTGCTCGGCAGGAAGCCTGCTTCTCCCTCTCTCACTCCCCCTGATTGTGTTCCCTCTCTGGCTGTGTTTCCGTCTGCAAATAAATAAAATCTTTAAAAAAAAACCTCAACATAAAGTGCTAAATTACAAATGATAGACATATAAACTTCAGTTCAATACTTGCAGTAACATCACAAGTATTTATTAATCTTTCAATTTCTGTAAAGTTCAACAACATCCTATAAAATGGCAGCTCTTTTCTTGAAAGCCCATTCTCTACGTGCTCATTATGCCTAGAATTACATGACCACAAGATATATAAATACATAAAACAGTTTTTCTTTGAGCTTACAACCAACATAACTGAGGAGAAAACCTTAAGTGAAACAACTAGGAAACATTACGAAAGTGTTCAAAATGAAGATACTCCATAACAGGATTGGAAAACTATAGTAATTACAGCCTAAGGCTCACAAGCTAAAAAACGTTTTGTTTTACACTTTTAAAGTGTTTTACACTTTTGAATGTATCAAGGGTCGCCCAAACCATAACCAAATTCAGTGATCCACTAGGATGATTCAACATACAACTGTACTCCAAGCTATGATACATCACAAGATACAAAGCAAAAGCGTATGAGGTGAAGTCCAGGTGCAAGCATCCAAGGGTCCTCTCCCAGGGGAGTCACACAAAATACACTTAATTCTTCCAGAAACAAGCTGTGCCAACATATGTAAAATGCCAGTTACCAAGAAGCTTCATAGAGACTCAGTACCCAAGCTCTTTACTGGGGGCTGATGATGTAAGCACCTTCTGCCTACCACATACCAGGACTCCAAACTCCCAGAAGGAAAGTAAGTATTCAGAATAAACTATACTGTGTGTACAGTTTAGGTAGGCACAGTGAACCACTCTTATCAGTTCTGCGAAAAGAGAGAAATCCAAGTTCCCAGATACCAAGTGGCATAGCCTTTTAAGCAGGCCTTCCAAAGGATAATAGTCTCAGACCTGCTATGATAACTCTTTTGCACACATGAGCACATGAATATACAAATACACAGGATATGCAACACAGACAGTATACGGCCCACAAAACCAAAAATACTACCTGACACTTACAAAGTTTGCTGACTGCTGGACTATATTCCTAGTATAGCCTTAAAGTTTTAAGAGAGGCAAAAAAGTAATAGCATGTGCTGAAGCTTGAAAACTTTAAAAATAAGAGTTAGGAGGGCATCCGGATGGCTCAGCCATTGAGCATCTGCCTTCGGCTCAGATTATGATCCCAGGGTCCCAGGATCAAGCTCCACATCAGGCTCCCTGCTCTGTGGGAAACCTGCTTCTCCCTCTCCCATTCCCCTGCTTGTGGTCCCTCTCTCTCTGTCTCTCTGTCAAATAAATAAATAAAATCTTTAAAAATAATAATAAATAAGAGTTAGGTGAATATAATAATATATTAAGTGGTACAGGGCTTTGTAGTTAATAAAACAGTATTCTGAAGCCTCATCTCTGATCATCACAAAAACTCTGTGAGCTCAGTATCACTGATATTATTTCATCTTTGGAGATTAAAAAAAAAATAAGCAACAGTTAAGTGAGTTGCCCAAGGTCACAGCCAGTTTTTATAAGGGAATCAGAATTTAAACAAGGTCTTCTAGTTCTGAATCCAGATCTGGATCATTCAGTATGTCTAAGGATTTTGAAAGACAGGGAGAAATAAGGAAAGCATTAAATGCTGGATGAATAAAAAAAACTAGAATGTAGGGGAAAAGCACATACTGATAAAAGCAAATGTAGTACTTCAAGGTATATAAGCCATCTGTAGACTAAAAGGTTTGTCACTATGTATCCTAAAAGAGACCATGCAAAATCTCAAAGTTTAGTAATTCATAGCACATAAACCTTACCAAGCTAAACATATTTGTTTCTCCTAATTGTACTTACCTTTTCTATTCTTTAGCTTTATGGGAAATAGCCGTCTGCCTTGTGTATAGATCAATAACCTTCCTAAAAGGCACACTGAGTGAATGAAAAGAATATACTGTAATTCTTGTCCTGAGTAGTAGAACGTTTTCTGTTTGTTCCCTTAAAAGAGAAGCAAACATTATTTTAATGTTATTATATTTTAGATAGTACCTATCTTCATTCCCTTCAGAGGATTAAACAAAGTTACAGTCTATAATGAACTCTCTGTTGGTGTTAAAAAAACAGTTAATATCTTTCCTAAGATCCTATAACACCTAAATCTCTGGGGAAAAGTATTCATCACAAAATTTAAGCTCAGGAAACTGTAAGATGCATACAGTATTCATTCTAAAACAGCATAAGACCATCAGAATTACCATGTTATCAAGAGGAACTTCAAGAATAAGGTAAGGGTGGAAATCAATAGAAAATACTACTGTTTAACTCTACCAATTAAAAGTCAATACTATAAAAGACTGTATTTACAACCATGTTAGCAAATGAAATTAGAATCTTTAAAATACATACAAGTTCTACTGAGTACCTATTTGATTAAAGACCTTAAACTATTTGCTGGTGTCAAAAACTAGTAAGAAGCATGAAACTGAGCTTCCAAGTCAGAGTATGGCAGTCTGGTATGACCAGAACTTGAGGAGGACAGTGGCAGAGACAGGAGGCTAGAGGGTAGCAGGAGCAGATCATAGAGAACTAAGCTGCAGAAGGAAAATGGATTTTATTATAGAACGGACTGAAATAATATTAAAGGGTTGTAAGCATGAAAGTAATTAAATATGCATGTGAAAAACTAACCCTGATAGTAGCATAAAAGGTAGATGGGAGGAGGTAAAGGTCTGAAATGAGACTAAAAAAATCATGAGCAAAAGCATCAGCAACAAGAACGGAAAAGAGCACACAAATATATATTTAAGAAAATTAAGTCAATAAAGGCTTTAGAAAGGACTACATGGGGACTGTGAAAGAATAAGAAAATTCTCAAGTTCCTAACTCTGTATCTGGATACATAGTGAATTTTTATTCTATTCAAGTAAATCTAAAGGAAAAAAGAGGGAGAAATCAGTCTAGATACAGAAGGAAGTCATTTCAATCCTTGATATTTTAATATTAAAGTGCCCATGGAGCACCCAGATAGATACTCTAAGTATGATATGGGTATATGGATCTGGAATTCAGTAAAGTGGCAGAAAACTATTTCAGAGTCACCATACACATATAGTATTTGAAACCATGAAAGTAAATGGGCCCCCACAAGACAGAACAGGTAGACTAAAATGAGGAAAAATGGGCAAACCCCTTGTAATGACATACCACAAAGAAAAAAGCCTTTCCAGTGAAATGAGGATTCCTCATGAGAATGAAGAAATCCAAGAAAAACGATACCATGAAGAAAAAAGAGTCAACAGAGACAAAGCCTGTAAAATTAGGATAAGAAAGAGGGGAAGTTGATAATGGGAAATTCACAGAGCACTAGAAATTGTCTCATTTCCATTGCTGAAAAGTGAATAGGAGGTAAAGAAATAGGGCCTGGCTATATTTAGGATACTTAGAAAAATTTCCGCTGCAGGGAAGCAAAAAGGTAAAATACATGTGAAAGGTACATAAGGAGGTTCAGATGACGTAGGGGAAGTACCAACAGAAAGGGAGACACAATAACAAGTGAAACAATGTCCTGGTTCTAAAACAGAAACAAAATCCAAAGAACGCCAGTCGGGAACAGAATCAATAACAAAAATCAATCTGGAAAAGGGTGCCTGGGTGGCTCAGTTGGTTAAGCCACTGCCTTTGGCTCAGGTCATGATCCTGGAGTCCTGGGATTGAGTCCCACATCCGGCTCCTACCTCTGTAGGGAGTCTGCTTCTCCCTCTGACCTTCTCCCCTCTCCAACTCTTTCACTCACTCTCTCTCTCTCAAATAAATATTTTTTAAAAATCAATCTGGAAAGGAATACTTCTTCAGTACAACCCAAAGAAAAGGGATATTGATAAGGGCATATAAACATGCATTTGTATGCTCAGAAGTAGATATTTGTGGAATTCATATCTGCCAAGTTCCATTTTTTTTTAGTGCAGTAGGATACAAAGTCTCCTCTTAAAAGAAAAGTGGGCCAGGGAAAAGCAGCATCCTTGATAAAACTGATGAAAGCTTGCAACAGCTACTGTGGAAACTGAAGAAAGAATATCTAAAAGGATGCAACACAGTTGCTATAGTTAGAAAAGTATGTATGCCCACTGGGAGCCTAGGTGGCTCAGTCAGTTAAATGTCTGCCTTCGGGCTCATAGTCATGATCTCGGGGTCCTGGGATCAGGCCCCATATCAGGCTCCCTGCTCAGTGGTGAATCTGCTTCTCCCTCTGTGATATCTCTCCAATAAATAAAAATTTAAAAAATTTAAAAATTTAAAAAAGAAAAAAAATATGTATGTCCACTAAATATGTAACAAACGCTCTCTGTGAGACCTGGAAGACCAGGAAGGATGCACAACTGGACTGATCCTAAGACAAGAAACTGCAGACAGGAAACTCTGAAATGAAAGAGAAAGAGCAAGGATTTGTAAGAAATGGCAAAAAAGGAAAAAAAATAAATAAAAAAACATGAAGTACTCCAGGTCTTCACTAGATAGGGAAGACAGCAAAGCCATGATATCCTAGTAGAATGGTGGGGGTGAAGGCACTATATATAACATTTTAATATCAAGAAATTTTAAAAATCCATAAATTTATAAGGCAGGTAAGTTTATGTAAACTTATCCTTTTCCTCCTCTTGAATAAATTCCAGCTTCTGTACTTCCCCTTTTACTACAAAACACTAGCTTTTGAAAGCCACTTATTATTGGTCTTGGACCATTTTTCTTGCTGAGTTAAAGAATTTACCCAAGGATTAAAAAAATAAGACCAGCATATTCTCAGACAACTTACTATTTGCTTAGAGAAGTGATAAGAGAGAATGAAAAAAGTTTATATACACTACAGAAGTGTATAGATGCTGGTATGTAGCAGAATCTGACTGTAACAGAAGATCTACTCTAATTATTTCTGAGATTCAATAGTGATTAAGACCAGATTATGAAACATTTAGGGTATTTTAGCTCAGAAAGAGAATAAGCAGAAAGGAATCACAGTGTAGGGTATCCAGTAATAAAACAGTATTTTACAGAAATGTTGCTCCTCCTAAAATGCATAAAAGCCAATTAAAGGACTAATATACCAGAGAAAAGAATGAGTAGTATATGTAAGAATCCATACAATAATGCATTAATTCTAAATGTACACTGTTATTAAAGTCATTATCATGCTGTCTTTTAAATTTGTGAAAATATTTTATATTAGCAGAAATGATTTAATTTACCAAGCTACTGACCATTAAAAAATAAGCTACTAAGCTATTAGTCAAAAGTATCATCTTTAAAAGTAGGTAACAGAGAAAACAGTACTTACCACAATGCTTTGAATGACCCAAAATCTCATCAGCTTTCATGGCTTCACACAACTCAAAGTATTGAACACACTGCTGAACTGCTGTAGTTATCTAATAAAATAATAACTTGTTAATTCCAGAAATTTACAGCCCCCAAGCTCAAGCAGTTAGAGAAAAAAAAAAAAAAAAAAAAAAAGCTAATTAAGGTTCTAAAAATGCTGGAAAAACTATTTAACAAAAATATTTATAATAATACCTTTCCAGGCCACTAAAGCTCAGGATCCCCAGTTATATTTTAATTATGGCCTCATTCTGGGAAGCACCAAAAATACATGTGAATCAATAATATTGCTATGTCAGTGTCAACAGGTAAAAATAGATACATACTTCTACTTTATAGTGAAAAGATACAAAAATTCTGTGCCCATGACTTTAAGAACTCTCTTGCCAATATCCCTAGTACCCTTGCCTTAGAGTCTTTTCTTTCTATCTAGCCAGCAGAACATGAATTAGATCGAGCCTTCTGTTCTCTATGGAGAACTTTATATATTCAGTAGAGGCAAATATCAAAAGATTTGTGTTTTGTATGTGCGTGTGTTTATAAATTTTAAAGTATACATGGCCCAACTTTTGAAAAGAAACATTGGGGAAAATGAATACAAATTCTATCCCCACTTTTCAGAACGGAAGATCTAGATTTTGTGTATATATCCTGGAAACTTCATCACATCATTCCATGCATTTGCCTTCTGCTTTTTAAGAGTTCCCACATGGACTTTAATGACAGCAGTATATTTGGCACAATGACCTGCTAAAGCATTTCTTGAGTATCTCCTCCATACTCTCAGCATTTTCTGCAACTGTGGAATGTCTGCATTGTCCAGTAGAATGGCCACAGCTCTATGTGGCTACTGAAATCTTGAAATGTAATTAGGGAAACTAAGGGAACTGGGCATTTTTAACTTTCTTTGTAATTTAAAACTAATATGTGGTTAGTGGCTACTCTCTGCAACCTATTACATTTATTACACTTGTGAAATTTTAAGTAAGTAGCATTAGGCAACACAATTTATGTACATGCTGTCAATTTTTTAAAGATTTTATTTATTTATTTATTTGTTTGTTTGTTTGAGAGAGAAAGAAAAAGAGAGAGAGAGAGAGCATGTGCACAAGCATGGAGATGGGCAGAGGGAGAAGCAGACTCCCTGCAGAGCAGGTAGCCCAATGTGGGACTCCATTCCCTGGACCCTGAGATCATGACCTGAGGTGAGCAGAAGGCAGAAGCTTAACTGACTGAGCCACCCAAGCGCTCCCGTGCTATCAATTTTTAAGAGTTGAGAAAGCTGAGAGCTTTACTGCCATAGCATTGTAAAAATCATGAGCTAGTTGAAAAGCATTTTGGGTATCAGCATAAATATTTAACTTATTATTTTAACAACTTCATTCTTTGCCCCATCTACCCTTAAGGGAATGGCTTCTAAATGGCTTTATGTAGTGTATTTCCTTTTTCTTGCCCTCTTAAGTCATTTAAAAAAATATTGACAGAATTTAAATTTTCTCTTGGTTTTGCACATACCTTGTTTTTTTTAACTTCCCTCCCCTGCCCTTGATTGATAGGAACTCACTCATGTTTTGTGAGTTTAAGAAAGCTTTTTAAGAGAAAATGAGGTTTAAATTAAAATCTCAAGCAATCTTGACCCATTATGTATAGGAAATATTTGATATAAAGTTCTTTATAATAAAGTAACTATGAAAAGACTAAAAATTGATTATGGTATAATTAATTTTAAAAATATGTTCCTTATTTAAAAAGTTAATCTATCAGAAACATTTGGAATACTTCCACCCGGACTCTGTGATAGCAACAATGAAATATTTGTAGGACAAACCATGGGGAGGGTGAATTATTGAGGGTTCTCCCCCCTTTCTCTATTCTAACAAGATCAGTCTATATTCATATGGCAAAAATCTTCATTTAAAATAGGAATGGGAGGGGGAAATGAGGTGTGGAAGGACTTTATTTCAATCCATTAAACACTTTTTAGCACTTCTTTTTTAGGATTTATCTGACAGAGAGAAAGAAAGAGAGCAGCTGTGCAAGTAGGGGGAAGGGGAGAGGGAGAGAGAGAATCTCCAGCAGACTCCCTGTTGAGCCTGGAGCTTCCCACTGCTGGAGATCACAACCTGAGTCCAAGAGTTAGTCGCTTAAGTGACTAAGCCACCCAGGTCCCAGGTGTCCCAAACAGTTACTACTTCTACTAATAAATCCCCACCCTATTCTTCAACATTCCTCTCTTCTCCTTTCTGAAACTCAATGTTCTTGATTCTCAAACACAAAAAAAATTATTGTTCTTTCATTTTATGCTCTACTGCACTCACCCAGAAGTTCACAACTCTAGAAATATTTCCCTTGCCCTTTTAAACTGAAGATTCTAACTATAAAAATCATATTTATCATTTCAAGGTCATATTAGAACTCTTAAAAATATTTTAGTAAATTTCACATTTTACGTTTGTCGATTGTTATTAGATTTGACCACTTTTCAATTCCTTTCAATGCCCTTACATACTATCCTACTAACACCAATAAGCACAGAAGATTTTGCTATTATATTTTACAGTATTGGTTTATATTTTGTGTAACGAGTTAATTTTTGTAAATGCAAAAGCATTTATCATTCTGAGTTTTTCATACAATGTTCAGTCAAAAGCATGGGTATATTTATTTTACAAAACTAACTCCCCTACCTGACCTGGATTAAGTCATAATACTTAAAAATAGGCCTTATCTCAAACCGGCTTAACTATATAATTATGAATCTCTACTTTTATCCTTTTATGTTTCACAGAATGGTAGTTTTAAAAAATTACATAAAAGAGGGATTGTCTCATCAACCAAGATTAATTATCACTCAACTTTGCACATTCAACTTATTACATCATATATCTTTGTGTGATATTATTTTTCAACATAAGAAACAGAAACAGACTTACCAGAGATTTATATTTCCTTTCTAGAAGTCTCAGTACTGTAGTTCTGCTATAAAATGCATGCTAAAATTAGGAGAAAATGATATTTAATTTAATATTCAAGCTATACCAAAGTTTATTTTTCCTGCATCATTTCTAATAACAAATTACCAACAACAGTTTTAAACTATTGTAATCAGTACAAAACAGGTTTTTCTTATACAATGGATTATGAGCATAGCAATCACAAGAACACAAATGATATGAAAAAACTATGGATTGACAGACCAGTAGAAAAAAATATTCTATCCCTCAATTGCCACCAGTTTCTGTGCTAAGTTCTTTTAAAACCATTATCAACACATATATCTGAAGGAAAAATACAAAAGTCGGGGTGGGGAAGATCACAACCCTCCAGATGGAAAGGATACTCTACTATCTACATATGCAGAAGTCTGCCAAGCATAAAATGGTCTGAAAGAATATCTTAGTCATTTTCTGCCAATCATATATTTTTAAGTGATTCAGAGTACCAAAAAATGATTTTCTCCTTAAGGCTAAATATAGTAGGATTAAAACATGATTTTTATGCATTGCATAAAAGGGAGATTATAGATAAATATTACTAAATTATATTAATTATCATGTTTTCAATGTAGTGTCTTCATTTTACCAAATAAAAACTATTAAACAGTATTATAGTTGATAAAAACTATCAGAATTCTGGTAATAGAGTTTAACTAAATGGAGTATTGGTTAATTGAGATTTAATAGAAACCCTGTGTTTTAACCCTACTGGCTTAAAATATTTCCCCAAAAGATTAATCCTTTTTTCAGCTTTAAAAAAGAAATGTTAACCAACAACTCAAATTTTACCATGTTCTGAAAAGAAATCCTCCTAGGGCATGCCTTAGACCAGTCACTGTACTGTAGCCCTCAAGCCACATTCGGCTGCCACCTGATTTGGTACATTAAGCTTTACTGAACAGTCACATCCATTCATTTATATATTATCTATAGATGCTTTTGGGTTACAAAATTATATTTTGTTTTGAATATTCTGAATTGTATATTGTTTTGAGTATTTGAATTGAGTAGATGCAGAGACAGTACAGCCCACAAAACCAAAAATTTACTGCCTGGCCCTGTAGAAAGTCAGCCAGCCTCTAACTTAGATGAGTATAGAAGAAGAATGTAATAAATTTTCACTAACACTACAACACACTCAGGAGCTGATTTTTTTTTTCCTGTTGGTTAGTTTTTTTGTGATCTGCTGCATACTCTTGAGAATCAAGTTCTAACAATAAAAAAATGTTAAGTGAAAAAATTATAAACAGAATAGGATTTGTTTTTCTTTTAAAAATTTTATGTATTTATTTGTCAGAGTGAGCGAAAGACAGCTCACAAGCAGGGGAGTGGCAGGCAAAGGGAGAAGCAGGCTCCCCAGTGAGCAAGGTGCTGGAGGCAGGGCTCAAACCCAAGACTCTGGGATCATGACCTGAGCTGAAGGCAGATCTTTAACTGACTGAACCACCCAGATGTCTCAACAGAATAGGATTTATTAAAGATCTAAACCAATCAATTTACAACTGTGTAAAATATAACTACATAAACCAAATACTGTTATGCCTGTGTTACAGAAATTTAATTTGTGCTTTTACTTATGTCACGTTTTCTACAAAAAAGGTATAATTTTATAATTAAAAAGAACAATATGGGGTGCCTGGGTGGCTCAGTGGTTAAAGCCTCTGCCCTTGGCTCAGGTCACGATCTCAATCCACGGGATTGAGGCCCCATCAGGCTCTCTGCTCAGCAGGGAGCCTTTTTCCTCTGCTCTCTCTGCCTGCCTCTCTGCCTACTTGTGACCTCACTGTCAAATAAATAAATAAAATATTTTTTGAAAAAAAGAACAATATGTCGGATGTAAGAAACAAAGGGTTCAAGTTAATTAAATTGAGCAAACACTTAAAACATAAACATAAACAGCCCAGGTAAAGGTTAATGCCTGGACAGAACTAGGTTTTGGTTAAGTAGGCATTTCTATACAGTTTAGATAACAAAAGGCAATATAAAAAAAAATAATAATAAGCCATCAACTAGGTAATGTGAAACTGTGCCAAGCAGTAAATAAACATGTTGCTGCTCTGCATGACAAGTCATGACCCCCTTCCCATCCCACAGCTGCCTGCCTGGCAGACCAGATTGAGAGGGACAAAGATACGAGAATAATAAGCCAACACTGCTGCAGCTACTATCACACAGACCACTCTTACTCTACAGCAGATGAGGGAGGTAACAGCATAAGGATCTCTTTTACTTTTAAATTAGTTTCAACTCCAGAACAGTAATGGAATTCCCTGGAAATCACCAGCATTCAGGCATTAAACATTTTCCAAATTACAGGTTCAGGAGGAAGCAAATGAAAGGATATTTTCAGACATATATACTAAGTCAGAGAAAAGGGAACACTAACTGCTGCTCTACCATACCTACTTAAAAAAATTGAAGCTTTTAAACTAAAAAAGACTAGATTTTGGATAAATCATTCAGCTTACTAGACTCAAATTAATTATCATTTAAAACCCTATTCTGGATTTCGGGGAGTTCCCTGAAGAGAGCTGAATTCCAGCAAAAAAAACACTACAAGACCACCGTGAACACCCATGAAATCAGCCTGAAATGTGATATTTCCCACTTCTGGACCGCCACGAGAGACAAAGAACATCGGCAAAAAGGTAGAAACAAATAAGAGGGTCTGGAGGCTTGCCCCCAGAGACAGGGGAGTGGGGGAGGAAGCCCACAGAGCTGAACCATTGAAAACAAATACCCC
>PITA01007070.1:34888-94745 GCA_004023965.1 Spilogale gracilis | reverse complement strand
TTTCTTTCTTTCTTTCTTTCTTTCTTTCTTTCTTTCTTTCTTTCTTTCAAGATTTTATTTATTTGATAGAGAGAAATGCAGCTAGAGAGGGAACACAAGCAAAGGCAGTGAGAGAGGGAGAAGCAGGCTTCCAGTGAGCAGGGAGCCGGATGCGGGGCTTGATCCTGAGACTCCTGGACCATGACCTGAGCCGAAGGCAGATGCTTAACAACTGAGCCACTCAGGCGACCCTCCAGTGCTGGTTTTTTTCAAGTTTTATCAGGCTTTATTTTTATCATCTCACTAACTTTTTTATAATACCATTTAGGAATGTGTTCAGCTGCAAAAGACAGAAAACCCAGTAACTATGACAAAGGAATAGGTGTTTACTTGTCACAACATAAATGAAAGCCACCACATGGGTGCCTACCATGTGCCAGATTGTTCTAGTCCCGGTGGACACAGCAGCTAACATGGCCCACGTTCTAAAGCAGGGGTCAGTACACTTTGTAAAGGGCCAGATAATAAATACTGTGTGAAGGCTTTGCAGGCTATAGGGTCTGTGCTACAGTTACCCAAGGCTGTCCTTGTCGTGCAGGAGTAGCTGTGGACAGTATGTAAATAAAGAGATGTGGCTTTGTTCCAATAAAACTTTATTTATAATACAGGAAGCCACAGTTAGCCAACAGCTGCTCTGAAGAGTAATAACTCTGGGCAAGGCATCCTATTAGTTTTACCTACAGTATTTCGTTCATTCTAGAAAAGCCCATAATATACACTTTTTCTGATAGGGAAGTTAAGGCTTAGAAAAGTTAAGTCATTTTCACAAAGGCGCACGTGCAGGGAAATGCGACAGCCATGATTCCGGTGCAGTTCTGCCTAAACACAAGCTCGTGCTCTCCACCACCCTTCTATTCTGACCGTATCTCCATATTTTGTTCTCTGTTGATTGCAAAATCAACCTGAGACTTAATTTCATAAGGTTAAAGAATATAAGTTGTTTCGACAGAATTGATCTGTGATATTAGGTGAGGCGGAAGGGGTGCCTGGGGGAGGGCTGCAGGGAGGGCTTTTGGGGCCCTTGGCCCAGTTCTGTTTCTTGATCTGGGTGCTGGTTATATGTATATAATCAGAATGGGAAAATTCAGTGACCCCTATGCTTACCCCATGGGTACCATGTTTATAAAATATCAATAAAAGTTTATGCCATGGCTTGGTCCGTTAAGCGTCTGCCTTTGGCTTGGGCCATGATCCCAGGATCCTAGGACTGAGTCCTGCATCAGGTTCCTTGCTCTGTGGGGTGTCTGCTTCTCCTCTCCCTCTGCCGCTCCCCCTGCTTGTGCATGCACGCTCTCTAACAAATAAAATGTAAAAAAAAAAAAAAGTGTATCCCCACATTCAATGAAATAAAAGCACATAGGAGCAGAAATAATGACCAAAAAGTGCCCAGAGGCTGGCTCACAGAATCTGTTTCGGAAGAGCCAAGGCCAAGTCTTGATTTTGTTGAACCGAGGAAGAGCCACTCACCTATGAAGACAGTAAATTCTGGCTGGGTTTTCACCTCTGCTCTTAGTAAAGATGCTCAAAAGTGTAAGATTTCTCTCCAACAGCTTCTGTTCCCTCCCCAGTCTTTTGATTTCTAGCGGAGTGGTATGTTTACTGCAGCCCAGGAAAAGGGCTCTGCGATCAGATTCCCAGCCCCGATGTCAGCACGGCAGGATGACGACAGGAGTGGGGCGCTGGCCCCCCCGAGCCTCGCTTTACTCGTGGGTGGAGTGGACGCAGTAGTGCCCAGCTGGTGGGGTTTTTGAAAGGATCAGATGCAGTAAGATCAATCAGCTGGAAGCCCTGTGTGTGGGACCTATTCAGGTGTTCAGAAAGTATTTGTTATGGAAACTCTTATCATGATCATTTTTTAACTTGTCAAAAAACAGAGGGCATAACAGTTAATCATCTTTAAGTATACTGGGCAGTAGCATTACTGTATTCACATTGTGCCACAGATCTCTGGAATGCTTTCATCTTCATGTTTTATTTTTTTGAAGATTTTATTTATTCATTTGACAGAGAGGACAAGCAGGGGAATAGCAGAGAGGGGGAGAAGCAGACTCCCCACTGAGCACAGAGCCCAGTGTGGGGGCTCGATTCCAGGACCCCAGGACCATGACCAGGGCCGAAGGCAGATACTTAACTGACTGAGCCACCCTGGTGCCCCTGTTTCCAACTTTAAGAAATTGAAATTGCATGCTCTTCTACAACTCCCCATTTCCCCTCCCCACCCCCAACCCCAGCCCCAGGGCAACCACCTTCCGAATTCTGTTTCTAAGAGTGGGGCTACTTGAGCTAACCTCTCAGTGGACTCAAACAGCCTTTGTCTGTTTGTGCCTTATTTCACTGAACCTCACATCCTAAAGATGTGTCCACAGTGTAGCATCTGATAGGGATATCCATCCGTTTTAAGGCTCAGTGATACTCATTGAATGTGTCGCCATGTTTTGTACGTCCATTCATCTGTGGCTGGACGTGCAGGTTGTGTATTTCACCACTGTCAGTGGTTGTGAAGACCACTGCAGTGAACACGGGCATGGCCTCAGCCTCCTGTTTCCATGCTCTCCTGTTGTGATTTTCACCTTTACCCGCATCATTTGGGAGGCTGCTTACTTACCTGCCAAACCAAGAGGAAGTGTGATCCGTCTCACCATGTTTAGACGGGGGCTGTGGTTGGCGGCTTTGCCCATGTGCCTCCCTGTGCGTGTTACATGGGAAGCTGGGGTCCCCGAAGTCCCTGGCACACAGAGTTGTGGACCTTTGTGCCTGGGCGCTAGGTCCAGGCAGCTTGGGTCCCAGCCCAGCCTTCTGTCCCTCAGCTCATTGTTTCCATCACCTGACGAGCACACATCAGAGCAGGCTGCTTAGGACGGGTTTGCAAAAGCCTAAGGGGAGAAGGCGTGCTTTCCATGGTCTAAGACAGGAAATAAACTAGTGATAATTGGTAATCAGTTATGCTCTACCCTTAATCAGACTTGTCCTCTGGCTTGCCAGCTAATAGAGTTGACGGCTGTGTGTCCATGGGAGTTTGGCCTGCCCTTGTCCTTGGGTCCAGGCAGCCGTGCCCATGAGCTTGCCCCGACAGGAGCAGACGCGTGTTTTCATCAGCTGCTTTATTGATTGGTCTTTCTTTCCATGGCAGAAACGCAAATGCTCCTGAGAATTGAGACTCTGTACGTCATATGCCAGTTAATTGGTGGCCAGAGTTGGGGGGCTAGTATAAGGCCAGAAAGTTGCCACTGGGGTGAACTCAGAGACCTGACTGCCCTCGATCCCCTGTGTGCCACAACTCTGCTCCACACCCAAATGCGTCTCATTCATTCTGCGTTTGAGATGTGGGCAGATGGAGCCCGACGGTAAATGTGCGAGGCTCTGTGGGCCTCTTGTCGTCTCTCTGGCAGCTCCCCGACGCTGCCCTCGCTGTGTAAACGCAGCCACAGACAGTGCGTGAACCGATGTGCATGGCTGTATCCCAATAAAACTTTATTAAAGGGCATGGGTTTTTTACTTTCATAGTTCTCACATCGTGAAATACACTGCTTCTGTTTTTATTTTTTAGCCAATTAAAAGGATAAAAGCTGGTCTTTGCTTTCAAGCTGTTCCAGAGGACATCGTGGTTGGGATTGTGCCCCAGGGCCTTAGCTTATCAGTCTCTGCTTTATAGTATATCTGTGAGGTCGCTATTATCTGCTTTTCCAGGGAGCCGATTCAGAGAGGTCACTTGCCCAGTACTTGACAATGAATTGTATAACCCTGTTTCTAACGAGGATTTACACACAGGCCTCTTTCTGCTGCACTTGGCTGCCTTTCCTCCCATGGGCGCTGAGATCTCTTGAGAGCTGCATGAACCTCAGTGACGGAGACAGGTGTGGGCCATTGATCTCGGAAGCCCGTCGAAGCTATTGGGAAGAGCTAGCCTTGTGGCTTGTAAATCTCTGTTGAAACATTTGCTTCGTCCTGTTGCAGCTGGGTAGATTCTGAACCTCTTTGATTTTGGACCTTATCTGGAAAATGGGATTAATAAATGATGACCTTACAAGGTTGTTGTGAGATACTTTACAGCGGTGGGCCCAGCAGGATTCCTGCACATAGTAGGCACTCAGATACCTGTCGTATTTGGTTCGAGCTCAGAAACCAATGAAGCTGGCCCACCAGTCTTGCGGTAAAGCTACATTACTTACTGATCTGATGCGACAATGCCCATTTCTAATAAATACCGGTAAAGCTCCGGAAGAAGATTGGCCTCTTTTTGTTCATTTTATATCTTTCTCTGTGCCAGGAGCAAAGTTTTGCCCCTGGTGGGTGTCTTAGCTCAGGCTACCCTAACAAGGTACCGCGGACTGGGTGACTTACCAGCAGACGGAGCTGGGTGCCAGGCTGGTCAGATCCGGGTGAGCTGTCTCCTTCTGGCTCACAGACGGTTACTTTCTGTCCTCACATGGCAGGGAGAGACAATTTTCTTTCTCTTCTAAGGCCACAGCCCCCCACTTTTAGGACTTACTAATCCTTCATTACCTTCTAAAGACCCCATCGATACAGTCACATTGAGGAGTTAGGGCCTCAACACTGGGATTTGGGCAGGACACAGTTCAGTCGATAACTGCAAGCATGCTCTCTAGGGGCTCGAAGCCACAGAAACCACAGCCGGGCCCCTTGCTGGTGGTTTCCCAGCCCCATGGGGGTCAGACAGGCCTCTTGTTACGCTTCATAGCAGCCTGCTGACCTTGCTTCTTCCTGGGGGTCTGAGGACATCATAGGGCAGGAGGGGCTCTTCATGGAACATGCCGGGTGTAAGGGATGGAGATTGTCGCAGGCGTACAGACAAAGGTTTGGGAAGCCAGCAGCCGTGAGGTTGTGGATTACCTCTGTCACCACACAGAGCAGCCCTGTGGTCTGATGTGACAGCGGCTGTGTTAATGGGGCAGTTCTCAGAGGAGGCGAGGCTCTGCTTGAGGAGAGAGAGGATGGGAAGAGGATGGGTCGCTAGGAAAAGAACAATGGGTCATCTTCCATTTCTTAAGCTGGAAAGATACGTGATTTTTTGTTTTCATTTTGGTTTCTAATTAATAGACTTCTTTAAAGATTTTATCCATTTAATTTGGCAGACAGAGAGAGAGAGAAAACCCAAGTAGGGGGAGTGGCAGGCAGAGGGAGAGGGAGAATCAGACTCGCTGCTGAGCAGGGCACTCGACGCGGGACTTGATCCCAGGACCCTGGGATCATGACCTGAGCTGACGGCAGATGCTTAACCCACTGAGCCGCCCAGGAGCCCTGCAGTGTGTTTCTTATAGGTGGCATAGAGTTGGATCTTGCCTTTTTGTCCAGTCTGACAATCGAGCTTTTTAATTGGGAGTGTTTAGAGCATTTACGTGTAAAGTGATTGTTGGTATAATTTAAATGGGTCATCTTGCTATGGCTATTTTCTTTTTGTCTTCTCCATTGTTGGTTTTCTTTTAAGATTTTATTTATTTGTCAGCATGAGCAGGGAGAGAAGGAGTGGGGGAAGCAGGCTCCCCACTAAATAGGGAGTGCAACCCCAGGACCCTGGGACCATGACCTGCGCTGAAGGCAGCAGACACTTAACCCACTGAGTCATGCAAGCGCCCCTTCTTCACATTTCTAATGCTGAGGTTTTCTGAGCTTTTCAGATCTGTCAGGTTTATGGTTTTCGTCAAATCTGGGAAATTTTCAGCCATTATTTCTTTTAATTTTCTGTCTGGTTTTTTTGCCCCTCCCCTGCCATCTCTTGCCCTTTGAGGCTACAACTCCATGCATGTCAGGCTGCCCAAAGTTGTTCTACAGTTCTCCGATGCTCTGTTAATTTCTGGGTGATACTTTGTTTCATTTTGAGTTGTTTCTATTGCTACAGATTCAAGTACACATTAGTGTTTCTTCTGCAGTGTCTTATCTGATTTTAATTTCATCCAACATTTTTTGTTGTTGTTTTTTTTATCTCACACGATATTTTTGTCTCTAGAGGTTTCATCTGGGGTCTTTCTTATATCTTCTGTATGTCAGCTGTGACTATAAAGAATGCAGTTGTAATAACTTTATGTCCTTCACTAATTCTAACACCTGTGTTCCATGTCAGATTCAATTTTTCTTTCTTTCTTTTTTTTCTTTTTTTGCCTGATTATGGGCCCTATTTTCCTGCTTCCTTGTATGTTTGGTGATTTTCTTTCTTAGATGTCAGTTATTGTGAATCTTACCTTGTTGAATCCTGGATACTTTTATATTCCTATAAACTTTTATTGAGTGTCCTGGGATGCAATTATTTTGAAACCATTTAGTCCTTTCAGATCTAGATTTTAAGATGTGTTGGATGGGACTGGTTTGGTGCATAGTCTGGGATTAGTTGTTCCTTACTGGTAAGGGACAGCCCCTCAGTACCTTACCCAGTGCCCCAGAATCATGAGGTTGTCTGGTCCGGCCGGTGAGAATTCGTAGTAGTCTTGAGACTATATGGGCTCCAGGCCCTGATACCTTGAGTCCTTTCATTGGTTCTTTCCCCGCGGTCTTGGGTACTTTTATGTAAGGTGACATTGATCAATATTCAGTTGATGACTCTCAAAGGGAACCTTCTGTACTCTCCCAAATGCTCTTTCTGGAGGGAGCTTTCTATTATCTGGTACTGCCCCATGAACTCTGAGCCCCACCTTTCTAACTCATGGATTTGCCAGATACTTCCTCCCTGTGTGTCACGGTCCAGAAACCTGCTCAAAGCAGAAGATTAGGGCAAGTGTAGCGATCATGATTCTATTTACTTGTCTCTCAGGGATCACCGTTTCTCATTGTCTGGTATATCGAGCCTTCAGAGCTGTTGTGCTAACTATGTTTTTCTTTTGGTTTGATTTTGGGTTTTGTTGTTGTTGTTGATAAATCCAGTCCCTGTTAATCTGTTTTGACCAGGATAAAAAAAAAAAATGTCTAACAGGTTTAAAAAGAAAGCCTCACTTAACATTAATATGAAAAGTTACATTTTAAACAAATTATTACAAAAAATCGAAATGAAGTTATTTCTTGTAGGAGTCAGCTTGCAGAAAGACTTTTGTTGTAATTCTAGACACTGGCTAATTTGCTACAACATTTTATCTCGTTCCTATATATGTTACAGTTGATGAAATATTTTTATTGCATGCAGTTTTGATTTTTAAACCTGAAGAGGAGAGCCGAGATTTTGTTAGACCTGTTAGCTTTTAGAGGAGCGGCATATTATTTGCAGCAAAAGCACAGGTTTGGGGTCAAATGGACTTGACATTGAATCCTGGCTGTGTATGACCTTGGGCAGCTTAAATAAGCTTTCTGAACGTGGCTTCCTTCCTGTGTAAAATGACCACATCATCAGGAACATCAAACAAGAATGTATAAAGCACCTTTCTAGTGGCTGGCCCACAGGATGTACTCAAGAAATGGTCTCTTCCCAGTGCTCTGTCTGATAGCAAGTAACTGAGTCTCTCTTAAGAAAAACCTTTCCAGATATTTTAGTTGCCTACAAAATCTACCTAAAATGTCACTCACCAAAATAACAGAGTAAAGACATCCGAGAGGAAAGAAGGTTCAACCTGCCTTACCTTTCATACCTAAGCATTAAAGTGTCTCTTCTAACACGGACATTAACAGAAGATCAGAGGAAACTAGGGAGCCTGACTGAAATGTAGGCAGACAGGAGAAGACAGGGCTGGAAAGCTGTGTTGAAACCAAACCATGGAAGGTAGATGGTGTTAGGGGCTGAATTGTGTCTCCCCAGAATTTGTATGTTGAAGCTCTAACACCCAGTAGTACCTCAGAAGAAGACTGTACTTGAGGATAGGGCCTTTCTTTAAGGAGGCGGTTAAGTTAAAGTGCGGCCATGAGAGTAGGCCCTCATCCAGCCGGCACTTGTCACTTCACGCAAAGGGACTTTGGCGGTACCCGAGAGAGACCACCAGGGGCATGTATGCGAAGAGGCGTGATCGTGGGCACACATGGCCAGTAAGGCAGCCATCTGCAAGTCAGGGAGACGTCGGGAGGAGCCTGTGACACCGGGAGCCTCCAGAGCTGTGAGGAAATTAAAGCCCCCTAGTCTCTAGTGCTTTGGCATGGCAGCCCCAGCAACCTCTCACTAGCCCGCAAGTTCCCTGATTCAGTGAGTTTTACTGACTCGAGTGACATTCCTAGAAATCCATTCATGTTACCCAAATCCCTGCATAGTCTGGTAACGTGGCTTGGAGGGTGCTCTGGAGACCAGCAGCATGGTTTGGGAGAGAACAGGGATGTGTGGCTTGCTTGAAGGAGTGGACAGTGGGATTAGAGACAGGTCATTACAGTTGTGACCCTCTAGAGATTCTATCGGTGGGGAAAGAAAGATGGCGGTGCTTTTGTCACCTTTTTAATTTGCCTGGAACTCGCTTCCATTCTGCTTAGGCTGAGTGAAGAAGTGATCTGTCTGTGATGACCTCGTCTAGTTCAGATGCTTTCCAGCGACCTTGCCTATGTATCCGAACTTCCGTGCTTGACTTCTGTCCAGCAGTGATCCTGTCTGCCTTCTTACTCCTTCTAGCTCATCCAGTTGGCGTAACTGAAGTCCTCGGTGTGCAAGAACATTTCCGTGAGCCCTGCAGCTGTCGCTGTGACGGGATAACGGGGAGGCTGTCGGAGGCCCTGACTTCTCCCCCGCCCCCCGGCTGAGCTGTGTTCCATGGCCCTAGCGGGGCTGCTGCAGAGCCCCACCCAAACAGCCTCCTGCACGCTGCTTTGAGGTTCCCAGACCTTGTTCTCAAACCACATGCTCCATTGGCTCAGACTGGTGCTTGTATTTGATGATTGCCACAGAAATGCCAAAAACAGACGAGAGCTGTTTTAAAACAATTCGTAAAATTGGCATCGACGTTGCCGGAGCACAGTTGTTTTGTCCTGAGTGGTTTGCAGAAGTCGTGGCAGCTTCTGCGGCAGAACTGGCGATGGGGAAGGTGCTCGGAGGGGGTTCCCCGAGGTAGCCGTGGCGACTGGGCAAGCACAGGCCTGCAGGCCCGCGAGAGCACGCCCTGCAGCCGGGCTCTGGGGGGATCCGCTCCAGGGCGACGACGTCACCCACTCTCGCCCTGCCTCCGTCCTGCAGCCCTCTGATCTTACAGGGGAAGCAGGCGGCAGCCAGAAGGAACTTCCTCTCTTCTCGACACAGGAATGTAAACTCGCATTCTGTGTTTTAGTTCTCATCTTATTTGACCTTTCAGTAGTCCTCGGTATAATTCCTTCTGGAAACGTGGTCTTCCCATGGCTTCTGTGATGTCACCCTCCTTTTCCCTTCTGCCCTCCTTGTTTCCACCTGGCTGTTCGAAGGTGGAGGTGCCACCTTGGGTCATGTATTTCATCCTCCGGACTCCGCGAGGCTGCCTTCCCCTCCAGAGTCAGGGCGGAGGCGACTTCTAATGTGAGATAGCCTGCCCAGGCTTCACCTCTGAGCTCCAGACAGGTGCGTCCCACTGTTGCCATTTGTCTCTTGCTCATGGAATCCCAGGGCACCCCATAAAATCAAAGTCTAGAACCTCCATCCTGGTCCTCTTCCTGTCTTTGTGATCAGTGCCAGAGTCTCTTCAGAGGCCCTCGGGAGAAATCCTGGTGATGTTCAGGTCATTGTCTTCTCCCTGAGCCACCATATCCAGTCTGTCAATAAATCCCTTTTGATTTTACCTCTTCAGTTTTTCTTCAGGCCACCCACTTTTCCCCATCTCTGCTGCTGCACCCCTAGTCTCTCGCCCGGACCATTGGCGCAGGCCCGCCGCACCCACCCCGGCCCGTCATTCTGCTCTCATCTGCCAGCTTCAGCTTTCGAAAGTGCACATCTGACGGTATCAGCCCTGTGCCTAAATCTAACTTCCTATTGCTCCTAGGACAAGTATGAAGAATGTCCCCATGGCAGGGGAGGGGGGACAGTCTGACCCCTTCCTGACCCACCCGCCTTGCTCTGCGGCCGTGCGCTCCCCCACACCTCCAGCATCTTGGGCAGACGTTTTACGTGTGTGTTGCTCTTCTCTTCCCCCTTCGCACCTCCACACGATGTCCTTTTTGGAGACCCATTCCCTCAACAATGTCCCGTTCATGCCAGGTCTCAGGTTCCCCCTACTGCACCCCATGCCTGGTCAGACCACTCCATCCCAGCCCTTGGGAGTCCTCTGCCCTCCCTTCATTCTGTCTCAGTGAGGCACAACGTTGCTCTTGTCAGAAGGGCTTTGGTTCCTGTCCCTTCCTCATTAGACCAGCAGCTCTGTGAAGCAGGGACCATGCTAAGTTTGTCTCATCACTGGACTCCCAGAACCTAGCATGGGAACATTAAATTTTTGTTAAATGAATAAAGAAGTTTAAGAACAGGGCTTTGGTTCCAGCTCTGGGCACTGATTCTCTTCATCTCAGTTTCTCATCCCATGGAAATATATTTACTGCCTTATTTGTCCTTTAAGAGTCTTGGGAGGGAAATAATATATCTTGCAAACAATGATTGCAGTTTTAAATGTTTATGTTCTCACATTTGAAAGTTGAAGTTTATAATTATCACAGTGGAGATGATCGTAAGTCAAGTAATGCCATTATTTTTTTTTTAATTTATTTATGGGGCTCGAACTCACAATCCTGAGATCAAGAACCATGTCTCTTCTGCCTGAGCCAGCCGAATGCCCCTAATATCATTGGTTTGGGGCTCTTTTTTCCCCCCTCTTCTAGGAGAGTGGTAGGGGATAGGAAATAGAGAAATGGGAATTTCATTAAGAAATCTTACCACTTTGAGCAGGTGAATGAGGAAAGAGTAACCTGAGTAAGTAGAGACTTAACAGTTTTAGTGTTTTCATTATGAGAATTCTTAGTGCTCACTTAAGGTAATTTGGATAATGGAGAAAGGCAAAAGACAGGAAATCACCGGCCTTCCAACCTCCCAACACATTTTCCCACGTACTTAAATACTCAGCAAGAACATCATTTTTAATGCCTGCTTGGTATCATGTCCTATAGATTACTTACTTTTTGGTGTTATTGTAAAAATCCATTAGGAATGCTAATCACAGCATTTTTATTTCACAGAAATCTTTGTGTGCATAAATGTATAATTTCCCAAATTCCATGACTGAATGAAAGAGTAGTTATAGGAGTGATTTTTTAGGCTTTAGATAATTATTCTCTAATTAGTCTCCAGAAACATACCAGTTCATCCCTCCACGAGTAGAGTGAAGACAGTGCACATTTCCCTGCCAAACTGGGGTATTAGAGGGTACGAATACACAAATACATACAGTCCTGTCTGGATGCAAATTTAGTGGATAGACGTGGTACTTGATTTTTCAGACTTGCCTTTGTAGGCTGGATTGCTCCTGAATTTGAACATTTTCCCCGTTAGCGTTGTTACTTATTTCTCTGTCAATTACCTGTTAATCTTTGCATCGTTTGGGAGTGTTCTGTTTTCTTTATATTTACTTACAAAACCCTCTTTACATTAAGCACAGTAACCCTGTCTTCAGGAGTTTAGAGAAAAGCAGCGTGTGAAATGGAAAAATGTGGTTAAGTTTTGCTTTATCCGTAAGAATAGCTCGTGTCTCTGTCTCTCTCTCTCTGTCTCTCTCTCTGTCTCTCTCTCTGTCTCTTAATTTTGACTCCTAACCTGCCTGTGTATGAGGCGTGGCTCTGCCTATCTGGACAGATATTGGCTGCTGCAAGTCTCCGTTACTCTTCTGGCCAGCGGGAATCCTTCTGGCTTTGTTTTGAGAGGTCAAAACTTACGGATTGTGCCCGATGCAGACATGTTATTCCCTTCCTATTCCTTTGCTCCCCGTATCCCTCAAAGTTGCGCTGTTCTGTAAGTGTACACAGGTGTGTATTTCATTTCACTAAGGAGCGTGCATGTTTCACTCCCCCTGTAGCCAGACGCGCAGTGGGGCATCAGTGTTGGCTGAAGAGCTAGCTGCGGGAGAAAAGTGCAAAAGAGACGAAAAAGTCTTAGTTCACTGCTGGCATCTGGGAGAGATTTTAACTTCGAAACTCAGGGATGATATCAGCAAATTTGGATCTATACGATGGTAGTGGTAGGTGATGGGAGATACACCATCCTGCAGAAGACAGGAAACAGATGGCCTCAAATACTCAAAAATATGTTGATTTTAAACAGCTCCAAGTCAAGTCTCAAAATACTTGCACTCTTCCATTGAGAATTTGTCTCACTCTGTTTTTTCTTTCGTAGGTGTGGCTGGATCTCTTAAAACCTATTGTCAAGCAGATTAGAAGTAAGTATATCCCTGCGTTTAACAGCGATGCTCACTATGAAGCCAGGCGTTTCCCTCTTCTAGATGTCATTTATCACTGTGTGTTCAGTGCTGGTGGGACACCTTCTCTGTTTTTTGTTTTTGTTTTTGTTTTTTACCCCGTGGTTTCCTGTCATCACCCACTAATCCAAGTGCAATTAAAATGTCACTTCTGCAATTTTAAGACTTAACAGTTTGGTCATCAAAACCTTGCTTGGAAAATCAAGTCTCAGTTTAACGATGAAAGCATGCTGTTCATCCCAGGCTAATTGAGCTTGCCTTGGCCAATGCCCATGTTTGTTACTGTCGCTTTTGAAGGGGAAGGTGGAGCCCCGTATTCCAAGGATCGGGGTTAGGTTTTCTGTCCTCTCTCTCCAAAGCCTGGGAAGTCAGAGTGCAACTGTTGTGTGGGAAAAATGAGGTGCCTAAAATTGTCTGGGGGGGAGCAAAATAGGCAGGGGGTTCTGAATGGCAAGAACTGAAGGGAGTCTGGCTAGCACTGGCATCGTGGGCTGGAGAAGGTGAAGAAGGCTTGGGAGAGGAGTAAGGAAAGAAGGCTTGCTCTCTCTCTCCCTTCTTGTTGAGCCTCAGACCAGGACAGCCCCCCACCTCCACCCCAACCCCCGCCGGCCACTCTCTGGTTTGAGGTCAAGTCCCAAATCCAAATGCTGCCACTGCAGCCCCAACCTGGGCAAAAGTTTGAGGACAGAAACAAAATCGTATTCCATCAGTGATACAGGAAGCACCGCTGAGATCTTTTTAATGTCTGACTGAGAAACCCCACTGGGCCCCTTGTAGCAGTTTATGTGGGTGTAATAAACAGGCGCGCATCGTAGGGCCCTTATGCGTTTGGACTTGACGTTGATCTTGTCATTTAAGTTAAGCAGTTATTGATGCTGAAAATGAAACATATGGGGGGGCTGGCCCCAGGCTGAGCATGGACAGCAGGGGGATGGGTGGGAACAGTAGCTGAGAAGCGCCCAGACCCGATAGGTGGAGGTAACGAAGCATCCAGAACGATGACTTGTGTCCCTGGGAAATGCTCAGCGTGGAAAGATGTCTTTTGGCATGCTGCCGAATGCAGACGGAAGGTGGCCTCTGTTGCCCTTGGGTCCATGCTGAGCAGGGCTTCTCCTTCGATCCCTGTGGGCCGTGACTCGCTGTGAGACAAAGCTGTCCTTTTGCATTGAGGGCTACCATCTTCCTTGCTTCAGGTTCTAGAAGGATCTGAGTGGCCTCTGAGGATTCCCCACGGACCAGAGATAGGCTGGCCTTCCTGTCCTCCCCATTTGCTACATTATTTTATGACCCAGACTTGACAAGCGAGGGTTTCTGTTTGTTGTTAGCATGGTCAGGGAAGACGGCCCGGTGTCTCTGTGCCTTGATTTTCTCCTAATTTTGTGTATATTGCCCACGTCTTCATCTTCTGTCGCTTTTGGGCTTTTTCCCCTCAACGTAAATGTGTGATCACAGATGATAATACAGCATAATTTTTTGTGACAACAAGAGGTACAGCAAAAAGACATTTTCTGCTTTTATACGGCAGCTGCTAAAATTTGGATTTCATTATAGTGCCTTATATTTCACAGACAATAAACTCATGGCTGTCATTCCAAATGGCAGAACCTGGAAGATTGCTCTGGGAGTGAGCTTATGTATATAATACATATATTTGATATATATAAAATTTGATATATCTGTCAAAACAAGCTCTGATTCAGGTTACAAATTATTGTAATCTATATGATGTTTTAATTCGGAGAAGTTACCCATCTCCTTGATCCTCTTCCTGTCCACCCATCCCAGATCTGCTTCCTGATTTTGCCTCAATTCATCAGTACGATGGTGTGGGAAGGCTTTGGCTGATGGCCGGGGGCTGGGCCGGGCCTTGTTTGTTTTCTCTCCAGAGCTCGGGGGAGCACCTGGCCCGTGGGGAGCACCTGGCCCATGGGTGCTCGTACATATTTGATGAACATAGCAGCTGCTGTACCTGGTGTAGAGCTTAAAATCCCAAATCCTATAACCGATTGACATTTTCATTTTTTCCTCAAGTTATCCAAAGCCCTCTGTTTGGACTAAAATAGCCAATAAGATAAATTTTTCAAGACAGATGCTTGTTTTTTACAGTCTGGGCACAGTTTAAGTCTTCAGGGGAAAAGGTTACTACCTGAGTGAAATAGTCTGGTCGAAGCATTATTTCCTAACAAGCAGCTGTGTGTCTGCAACATGGGAGTAGAAATCAGTACCTCACCTACCCATTCAGTGACCTGGGTGTCAGCAGGCGTGCTCCTGGTATCTTGGAATGAGACTCATTATTTGCTGTTTAATATACTGTCTGAAGTCTTTTTCTTTAATTGCACTTGAAACAAATCAATAAATGCTTTCCTGCTTTTTCTCCCCCCACCCCCTTTAGGGCCAAAGCATGTTGTTGTTAAGTTTGTGGTGAAATTCTTTCCACCTGACCACACACAACTCCAAGAAGAACTCACAAGGTTAGTGGCTTGGAAACTGGGTCTTTATTTCCTTGGGGCGCCGAGGAGAAGAAAAAGTTGACATTGTCCGTCGACCCATGACACATTTCACAGCGTTTCCTGACCAGCGTCTGCACTGGCCTTCGCCCCGTGACCCTTTGCCCCCAGTGGTGCTGGCAATACACGTTTTCCTCGAAACCTGGTTTCTCGAGAGCTAAGCTGTGAAGGGAGCTGGGCTTGTTCACCTCTCATGGTCCTCGTTTCCTCCTTCTATGCATCACATCACAGGACAGTTTGGGGAGGTCGAACGCCGGGAAACCATGATGTTAGCTCTGTGTCTTTCATTTGCTGCTTTGGGGCGGACATGAACGGACGCTCGGTTTCTTTGCAAGTTTGCCAAGAGGGAGAAGCATGAGCACACAGTTAGGCCTGCCCTCGGCCCCTGTGTGACCGGCCAGCTTCCCTCCTCCCTCTGTGCCCTGGTCGGTGCGCCTGTGCTAGCTCCCGGCCGGGGTTGTTTTGAGGAGAAGCAGGGCTATGCTCGAGGTGGCGGGAACCCAGAGGGAGGCTGTGAATGACCACGTCATCACCATTGCTGTTGAACCTGCAGGGGACACGTGTGTGCTAGAGGAGAGCAGAGCCTATTGCGAACGTGCAAAGACAAAATGTCTCCCTTTCAAGAGTGCCCAGATGCGTGACCTGCTGGCCTGACCAGCCAGATTCTTCCCACACGCAGCTTTCAAGCTGTCACCGATTAGACTAAGCCTATCCCGGCCTCGTCCTCCCTCTTAGTACGAAGCACAGTATCTCGGGTGGTTGACCGTCACTTAGCAAAGGGATGAAGGCACTCCGTCACCGGTCCTTACTTCGTGGACACTGTGTGCATCATTCCAGGCGCTGGGAATACAGTGCTGGAAAGACAAGCCTGACTCTCATGGGGCGGACAAGACGATTAAACGGACGAGGACAGATATCAGATAATGCTGAGAGCTCTGTGGGTGACCGAGGGACGGTGATAGGACCGACGATTTTGACACGGTGACAGCTTTATTTAGCCAGGTCAACCTCAGGAAGTGGTATTTCTCTGAGGACGTGCTGAGAATCCTTCAGTCCTTTTTGGAGGAAGAGCCTTCCAGGTGGAAGGAACAGTTGGGTGGCCGTCAAGGCAAAAACAAGCTGGGGATATTCAAATGCAAGGGACCCTTGGACAGCGTGAGTTTGAGCTGCTCACGTCCACTTACGTGCAGGTTGTATGCACGTGTGTGTGTGTGTGTGTGTGATAAATACAACACAGGACTGACTGTAAATGTATTTTCTCTTCACAAATGGACTTTAATCACATTTCTTGTGTCTAGCCTTTTTTTTAAATAAGAATACAGTATATAGTACATGTAGCTTACAGAATATGTACTAATCAGCTGTGTTTCTGACTGGTAAGCCTTCCGGTCAACAGTAGCTGAGTTTTGGGGAACTCAGAAGTTAAATGCAGATAATCGCCATGTTGCTCAAGGGTCAGCTGTACCCAGGGGAAGGCTGGCATGGCAGCAACAGAGAAGGTGACGAGCAGTGAGGCGGGCCTGAGGCTGGACCGCTGGTGGGGCTGAAAGTCTAGCTGCTGTGTGGATGTCCCGGGGCGATGACAGCTGGGAGCGCGGTGAGGATGCGTTGCTGTTGCCCGCGCCCCGGTGGCGGCCCCGGAGGAGGCAGCGGGAGTGGAAACGGAGAAGCGTGGGTGCATTTGGAGTCTATGCTGGAGATGGGGTCCATCTGTCCCGGTGAGGAGGGGCCGGGGGCAGCAGAGCCTGAGGGGGGAGGGATGCTTAGACTTTGACGTAGGCGGTTGGCTGGATGTGTGGGTGAGAACTAAAAAAGAAAGCAACAGAGAGAAGCGGGATCGCGGAAGGGTGGGGAGTCAGGAGTTGGGTTCTGCCAGCTTGTGTCTGAGAGGCCAATCAGATGCCACACAGGTGCATGACTGTGGACTTCCCGGAAGAGGTGGCTCCCGTGGCATTTTCTGAATGAGTTGTGCTAAGCGTTCACCTTTGCTGATGATCCTCGAATGGATGAAGCCGTCCACTGGCCCTCAGCCTTCTGGGCAGTGTGCAGGGTTGACTAGAACAGCTCCACGGAGGAGAGGCAGCTGGACGGCCATGCCCAGAGGCCCCAGACGGGCCAGGACAGTGGAGGCTTCTACTGTCGTTGCGGAGGCTACTGGTCTCTGCATCTGGGCTGCGTTTCCTCTGGCTGAACGTGCACTGCTCGGAGCGCAGATCGGCATGGATCTCAAGGCAAGTCCAGCTGCCGCACGCACCGTGGCTCTGCCACCCGTGTGTTGCTGCACCTCTTTCCTCCTTAGGAAGTTGGTGGCATGAATCCTTGTTGTTCCCATTCCCATTCCATTTTGCTTTGAGTTTTCTGCTTTTCAGTGTTTGTGAATCACTGCCTCTAGAGGTTTGTAGTTTCTTCCCGTCGTGGTTTTTGCTAGAAAATTCCATGCAAAATTGGGGCCTGTTAGCCAAGTGTTCCTGGTGTGAGGCCAGCTGCTCTGTCGGATCTGGTAAATTCCTCAGGTGACACAGGCTCGGCTAGATGGAGCAGCTTTTGGGTTTTGTTGTCTTTGCTTTCTGGCTCCCAGTGTTAACCCACATTAAAACATCTTTCCAAGGAGAGTCTCCTTTTGGTGCAAGGGTAAAGAAAGTCAGTGGGAAGCTTAGAAGCTCTCCCTCGTTTCGGACTTTGTCACAAGGTTGTCACGGGAAGGGGACCTTCCTGACCCAAAATGTTGCCTCCCTCATTCTCAAATTTCTGTGTAAGCAGAAATGTAATGATGTGACTAGTGAGGTTCTGGCATTTTTCTGCAGGAAAGGAGTGAGGGAGGGCGCGGGGGAAGCTCTGTGTGGACAGCACTTTAGCCGAGGGACGTAGGGACGAGAGGGCGACAGAAGCAGGTCCGCGGTTTTGCAGATTCTAAGTGACTCTAGCTCTGCAGTTAATTCTCGGGGCCTCCGGAATAGGTTTCGGCTTCCCGTTTATGGAGACACAGGATTAAATTGCACTTTGCTGTTAACCAAGGAGCTGAATTCCTTTCTATTTATTGAACCACACTTTCCATGGCGATGTGTCCTGTTGCCACCAGGGCCCGGTCTCTAAAAGGAGGAAAGCAGGTGTGGGTTTGAAACGGCGAGGGGGAGGGGTCTTTGGGATATAAGTTCCCAGGTTTTCTTACTGCAGAGTTCCAAGTCCGTCTTGATGAGCCCACACATCTCAGCATGCTTTGCTCTGGGCATCCTGTCCGCAGTCAGATCTGGTTTCTTCTTGGCCGTGCTCTTCTTAAAGGTGGTGAGACCCGTCAAACCTTGGTGCTGTTCAAGGCCTGCTCAGGTGTCCTCTGAAGCTGGCGGAGAGATTGCAAATTACTTTCTGTTGAATCAGGAAAGAACGATGAAGACCTCCCAGACGAAATAAGTTAAAATAGATGCGTTTAAAGCAGGGCCTCTGATTGGTGTAATTTGCCACTCTTGCCGTCCCCAGAATCCCTTCTGATGAGCCCCGCGCTGGCATCCCCTTCCCCAGACATCCATGCTGCTGCGAGGACCCACTCTGTTCTGAGCATTTTGCGTTTCCATCATTTACTGGTCTCGTTTTATTTTGCACCTGCTGGATTAACTCGGCCTTTAGCTCCCTTGAATTTGATGGCGTTTGCTTCAGTTTATAGTATGAAAGGTGTTGGTGAATCTCTGAAGTTAGTTAGCACTGATTTACAGCTGTCATGAAGAAGTCAGCCGTCAGGACCCAGGAAGGATGTTCTCCTGTCACAGGGGCCTCAGTACAGGAAGACTCAGCACAACGAGACTAGGGAGTGACAGGTTCTTCCTGCCGTCTTCAAAATGCCTAAGTGCGAGCCTCCCGAAGCCAGTGCTTGCCTCGAAGCCACACGAGACCATCACCAAAGGTCCCCAGCACCTGTCAGACTCTGACCATTCATCCGTCCCTGAGCATGTCTCTGCAAACACCAGACCTCATAGTGGAGCTGGGAGCTGGTAAAATATTCAGAATGTAATGCTTTTATGCCCTCAACTTGTGTAAAAATTTAATCAGACAGATGCCCTCAACTTGTGTAAAAATTTAATCAGACAGAGAATTACAGCCTGTAGGTCTGAGAAATGTTGGGGTCAAAGTATCATACCCCATGCCTAATCCAGAAAGATGGTTTGCGCTGCCTCTTCTCTTGTAAACCTGTACATTGATGTTTGGGTTATTTTATATTCTCCGCTTTTCTTCCCTTTGGCTTCCCAGAGACAGAGAACATGAGAGCAAGAATAAAATACACAGGTGGGGGGGACTGGGTGAAGGTCAAGTCATCAACTGGTGGATTTGGGGGTGTTTTTTAATAATGAAATTTCGTAAGTAACTTCAAGGGGATTCATTTTTCTTTTCTTTTCTTTTTTTTTTTTAATTTTACTAAACAAGCTCTCCCCCACATGGGGCAGAAGTCATGACCCTGAGATCAAGAGTCACGTGCTCGACTGCCTGAGCCAGCCAGGCACCTCTAGTTTTTCACGTATAAGGGAAAAATTGCCCACATTTACTGAATGTTTTTGTCTTAGTCATGAGCTTTCCATGGGTTACTCCGTTGATTCTTTTCATGCAGCCTCTGCGGTTGATCTTATTAAAATCCCTCCCTTTTTTTAGAATTAAAGATAACCCGTCATTATCACAAAAATCACAGGTGTACAGTTAGAAAGTTAGAACAAACAGATAAGCAAGAATAAGAAGGTAAAATACTGTATTCATTTGGCCCAGGGTGACCTTTGGGTAATACGTTAGTGTGATATCCTTTCTGATTTTTCCATACGTACGTTTTATTTCTAATAAAACCCACCTAATACCGTGGCCGTAGTAAGATTTCCCTATTTGTCCCATAAATGTTGTTTTTGTCTGCTCATCTAAAAGGAGATTCACTGTAGGACCAGAGTTGCCCTTGGTTATGTCCTTTGGACCTCATTTAATCCAGCAGAGTCTCTCCTTTTTTTTTTTTTTTCCCTTCCATGATACCACCTTGTTGAAGAAACTGGACCAGTTACACTATAAAATATTCCACCTCCTAAATTTGTCAGATTTCATCCTCAGGGTACCATTTAACTTCTTCCTCTATCCTCTGCATTAACAGCAAATTGAAATGTAGTTTGATAGGCTTGATGGATACAGGTTGAACATTTTGGGCTAGAATCCATCAGAAGTGGTGATGTGTGTTTCCCATTTCATTAACGATGCTAAGATTCATCATTGCTTGGGGGGGGTGTTCTGATCTTGCTGTTGCGGAGAGAAGTCATGTTACTTTGTCTCCGTGCAAACCTCCAATCTCCTGGATGATCTTAACATGAATTAACGGTCCTTGCCAGAGTCTGTAATTTCTTAGAGGTTGTGGAAGGAGGATTATCGCTGTAATTGGCCTTCTTCTGTAAGGCGCTTTGCCTCCTCTACTTGGATTTTCTGTATCTCCTGAAACACCACTCCCTACCACAGGGCCAGGTCCATGCTCAATTGTTGACCTCAGGTTACCAAGAATTGCTCTAATAGTCTCCTCCAGTGGTGACACATTCAGTTTTTCCTGCTTTCTCTTTGTATGTTGAAATGGACTCATGAATTTTCGTCAGTTCTGTGTGTTTTGATTCATTTTAATTCTTGTTGATAGAATTATCTGCCATAACATTGGCAGGTGCACACACCTTCAAGATGTTTCTTTTGCCCTTTAAAAAAAAAAAAAATTTAAGAGAGAGAGATAGATCTCAAGCAGACCCCCCCGAGTGCAGAGCCCAACCTGGGACTTGATCTCACAATCCTGAGATCATGACCTGAGCTGAAACCAAGAGTTGGACACTCAGCTGACTGAGCTACCCAGGTGCCCCTCTTTTGCCTTTTTGATAACAACCTATTTATATTTCCAAGTTGCCTTGCTTTCTGGCTTCACTAGATATTCTCTAACATTATACCTACCCCGTACCTGGAATCTGTTATTTTCTATGACCTTCCAGTAATTGCAGACTGCCAGAATCCGACTGCCAAGATTTGCTACTGAGGTAACAGTTCTAGGGCAAAACTAGCAAGTATCTTCCTAAAACTGGAGGCGTTCGTATTGATTTTGCTTTTCAAATCAGTTCTTACACTGCACTATTTTAACTTAATGTCTTTGATTTATAAATACCTCTTTTCTCTTTCATCAAAAATGTTTCCTTGCTGTATTATGCAATATAAAAATAACCGTAAAATGAATTCCTAACAGATCTGGTAACTAAAGGATTTGGGAGAGCCTAAGTGGATATTACAGCACACAAAAAAAGACACTCTTGTCTTTCCAAGTCGGTTGGCAAAAAAGCTCTCCCTGACCTTAATAATAAGCTAGGGTTATTATCTGAGCCTTAAAGTTATTTTTTCGCACATTTGATCTGTGGAAAGAAACATAAACTTTTGTTACACCCTGAAAAATTATATAGAGAGTGGTGTAAGATAGTCTTAGGTTTTCAAATGGAGAGGTAGAGCCATAGAATAAAATGTCTTCGTCCTCGTGTGACAAGGTTCCAGTGCGCCTCCTAGTCCTTCTAGCGACGGATGCATGTTCACACTGCCATCGGTGGCCCCCGGCGTGCATGCCGGCCACCGCAGGCTTTCTTTTCCTTGCTCCATGTACCTCTATCTAGCTCCTCACCATGTGCACCTGAGCCTGACTTTGACACTGACCCACCCACCCCCACCCCCTTTGCGTGCCACCGGCCGGGAGGTGCGTGACGCTGGTTGTGTGTGTGTGTGTGTCCGCAGGTACTTGTTCGCTCTGCAGGTGAAGCAGGACCTGGCGCAGGGCAGACTGACCTGCAACGACACCAGCGCGGCTCTCCTCATCTCACACATCGTACAGTGTAAGTGGCGTCCGTTTCTTCCCGAGGTCACGCTGGAGCCCACCACGATCTGATGGGTGGGGGGAAATAATCATGGCCACTGGACACGGTAATTATGCCTTTGTGTTATTTTGCTGCGAGCCCAAGTGCCAGTGGTTTGAAGACCATACTCCTCGAGCTTGATGGGTGTGCCCAGCACCCCCTGCATTGGCCTGTGAATTCTGTGTTCGGTATGTGTCTAGCAGACTCCATGCGGAGCGCAGAGCTCGATCTCAGGACCCTGAGACCATGACCAGAGCTGACACCAAGAGTCACATGCTCAACCGACTGTGCCCTCCAGGAACCCCTCTTTTTAGGGACTGGTACACAGTTGTTGATGATCTCCGTTGACTCGAAGGAGAACCTTGGACAGATGGTGTCCAAGTAAACTAAACTTGTTCTGTCCTCTTCTTGGACTTAATATGCATTATTGAATATGGCCTGTTAGCCTTAAGACCTAAAAACTGTCAATGATGGCGGGCGCCTCTTGTTTTCCGTTCTCTGGAGTTCAGTAAACCCCAAGACACATGAAGCTGGACTGAACACTTGTGATACTTGAAACTGGGTATTTTTACCTTCTTATTTTAGGCAGAGGATAAATTAGACTGCGCTCACTCTAGGGCTTATTGGAAGGCCAGCTGGGCACTTCTTTCCCTTGTTGGCCAAGGCAGAAGTTATTTGAAGTGGAATATAGATGGGCTTCAGGAAGATAGCCATGTCACATATATTAGCAGGAGGACAAAAGAAATTGTGCCGTCATCATCATTTTAAACTTTGCACGATATCCAGAGTAGTCCGTACAGTCAGCCCATTCGGATAACAGCCCAGGTAACAAGATTCCCAAAGGCTTGGAGGCAGTGTCACTCCTGGTGGTTAATAAACACACCTGATAGGAGAAGGTATTTCTAGAGACCGTGCTTATCTTCTTATTCTTTGTATGTGGGCCGTACTGGAGATCTGCCAGACTTAGGAAGACATGTTACTGATGCGTCATTGCAGCAGGAGGGCTAGAGAACGAGCGATCCTTTGCCTGGTGTCGCTGGAGCCCGATAAGTTGTCCCTGTTTTGTGCAGAGCAGGTATTCTGACTGGGTGCAATTTTTAGGAGCCTATCGGCCATATCCTGCAGGGTTACTGGAGGGGTGCTGCCCATAGGGGGACAAGCTGCCACGTGACAGAATGACAGGCTTCGCTAGCCTTTACTCAAACACACCTGGCTCTGGTCATTTAGGCTACTTTTTATTACACTTATTACACAGACCATCTGATTCAGAGAAAAGGCCAGGCTGTCCCCAAGGTATTAGGTTGGTATGAACTGAGCTGGAGCTAGTGATGGTAAGGTATAGTCATTCTTTTAAAGGTTTGTCCCTTAGCTTTCCAGTTCATAGCCATATGGGGACGATGCAGAGGTTACGTGAGAAAACTGTGCCTCCTCTTCCTTGTAGCTGAAAAATTCATAGAATCTGCAGGCTGACCAGTCATTTCTAATGCTAGGACTACAAGAAACTTAATATACTTTAGTTGTTTATTTTACAAAATTAACATCAGGTATGTTTACCCTATTTACCTTTGGTTTTTCTCTACATGAGGAAAGCATTTGGGGTTTGCACCAGTAATTATTATATATGAGCTTCAAAAGCTGCTTTTGTAAAGTCCTGAAATTCTGGGGCTCACTTAGAAGTCATAAGTTCATGAAATCCACGTGTCTAGGATTTACCACCTAGAACAGAAGGGGTCCCGGTTGGGTGGGGAGGAAGGAATGAATCAGGAACGTGGATGGGGGAAGACGGATGGATACTGAAGTCTTCTTTGCAGCTGGTAGGGATGAGAAAGAGTGGAAACCATCCTGGCATGCTGGCACGTTATTAAATAGATGCTCACAGGAAGTCTTTCGATGTCCAGCCCTGACAGTCCCCGCAGGCCGCAATCACCTTCCCCGCTGCCTTCTGCTTTGCTTGCTGCAGAATGTTCCACGGGGGACTGTTAACAGATTGTGGAGTAGTAATCCTGTATGGCTCGGTTTTCTTTCTCTGTTCCTTGGTAGCCGAGATTGGGGATTTTGATGAAGCCTCGGACCGAGAGCATTTAGCAAAAAACAAGTACATACCTCAGCAAGACGCGCTAGAAGACAAAATTGTGGAGTTTCACCACAATCACATGTAAGTCCCACTGGGTGCCTCGTGTCTCCTTTGAGCTGTTTCGGTGTGTTCATCCAGCATAGGTGAGTGTGCACACACACTGCCGGGATGAGATATGCCGAGGGTGAGGGAGAAGAGCACAGAGGTTCACGGGGGTGTTCTCACTCACCCGGGACCCTCAAAGGCAGGTCCCCCACTCCAGAGCAGAGCTCTAGGAGCCTTCTTTGCTTCCTGGGCTACTGGAATAGGCCTGGAATTTAGGACCCCCATGCTGTGGAATCAAAGGGAGGACTTAAGACCAGTTAATAGGAAGTCCGGAAAGGCATGTGGTCCACGAGAGGCAAGGGAGGAATGTTAAGAAAATCTGGAACCTTTGTATCCTCTCCATTTTGGTTTTTTTGTCTTGATCAGTAAAATATTTTTCAAAAGATACCCTGGGCCTATTGTTTTTATTGCTGTTTTGAAGGAGGGTACTTGAGCTTTGATGATAGTATGCAAGAATGTCACCCTGAACTTCCTTCCAAGTGTTGGCCCAGTGTGACTAGAGACGCGTTTTAACACCCTGGTGTTTTGCTTTTATATGACCTTAAAGGAAACTCTTTGACATTCAACAACAACAAAAAAACAGGGCGAATGTGAGATAGACCTTTGGGGTTTCGTATTACATGGGCAATGGGGCTTTTGTCCTAGCTGTTGGACTTTGGGTGATAATGAATGGGGGCTTGGGTGTCTTCTGATCAGGGAGCTGCATTGTTGGTGATGAAATGCCTTTTTAGTTCCCAAGAGAAGTTGCTTAATCTCAAGTCCATCGACACAGACACAGGGAACTCGAATCTCCTGGCCTTGCTTTCCTCATTTTTGCTTTGTCAGCGGACAAACCCCTGCGGAATCGGATTTCCAGCTCCTGGAGATTGCCCGCCGGCTGGAGATGTACGGGATCCGGTTGCACCCGGCTAAGGACAGGGAGGGTACTAAGATCAACCTGGCTGTGGCCAACACGGGGATTCTCGTGTTTCAGGTAAGAGCGTTGAGACCACAGCTCTGTTCCCTTGGTAATGGAAAGATAAGAGTCGGCCCTTCGACTCTGATTCCATGTTGGGTGGGCTAAGACCTCTGACACTTAACTTTCAGGTGAACGGAGAAAAAAACTAACCTCATCTCAAGGTTTCTGTTTCTTTCCAGGTCCTCAGCTTCCAAATCCTTTTCTATTCCATTGGCTCTCCACTCTGGTCGGGGAATACCCAACTCAAGATTTGCTTGTTCCTGTTGACTTTGTAACATCACAGAAATCTCCCTTCAGTGGGCCTGTGCTCAGATCCCAGGGTAGCAGAATCGGGATTTCAGATCCGCCCCCAAAAACCCCTTCTTCACACTGGCATGTGATAGTCATGTCATCTCCCCCTCCCCCTCCTTTTTTTTTTTTTTAACCTATTAAGGTCCTTAGTTGCTTTTTTTTTTTTTTAAACCAAATTTAGGGGTTTTTAAACCTAATTCAGGTTTTACCTCGGCTGATTTGTGCTTTCAGGTATGCATAACTTGAAAAGCATGATGTGTATTTTTTAGGATTTAGCAGTTTTATAAATGCCTAGAAGCCAGGTGCTATAGTAAGCTTGTTTTACTTAAGGACATAGTTTTCTGTACTCTGAAGTGTGTTGTTCTGATGATCATGCTGCTTTTTGTTTAACAGCTTCACTGAGGTGTTATGAACATAGAATAAAATGCATGTATCTAAAGTATGCAGTTTCATAAGTTCATATATATCCTGAAGCCATCAATGAAATATATATATTTTGAAGCCATCAATGAAATCAACATATTCACCCAAAGGCTTCCTCAGTGCTTTACTTTTGAACAAAAACATGTCATCTGTGCTTTCGTTTCAAAGGGGTATAGAGAAAGCATCTGCTGTTTAAATCACATCATTTTCACCCATGTTGAAGGAGTAAATATGTATATAACCTAAAAAACTCCTTCAAGCTCTTCCAGGTTCGGTTTTGTTTCCCCTTTCTGTTTTACCAAAATAGTCCCAGGGCTTCTCTGCTCCAATCAGATGTTTAGGACGAACCTGAATTATCACAGAATCCTGTCCCAAGAGGAGTCGGGGTTGGGTTTCATATGGGAATGCAGGATAGTATTAGAGGAGGTGACTGCTCTTAACAGTCTTTGACCTGCTGAGGAACCTTAGGAGTGCTTGATGAGCAAAACAGCAATAAACCAAATAGTTTTCAGTCCTCCCATGAAATCTTAAAATCAGAAGCCTTAAACATTTCTGAAAATCATGGGGGGCGAGGTGGGGAGAAGTGCCTCACAATTGAATTAATTCACTTTGATTACATGTGATAGAACCTAAATATTGAGAATTGCTCAGTTATTTAATGATGTACAAAGGCTGTATCTTGGAATTAATCTTCTTGCCAGTGCTTAATTACTCCATTCTTACCAATTTAAATAAATGGTTCTGGTGTTCGAACAGGCTCGGGGGGAATTCTAATTTTAGTTGAGATGACAGGACAGATGGGAGCTGGTTTCTGGCAACGTCCCCTTGCTTCTCCATCACCCTGTCTCTCCACATCTGACTTGCAAAGATGAGGATGTGTGAGTCCTTCCCTGAGATCGTTCTCTGGTCTGGAAGACACACCGCGGGCCGGGCCTCCCCGCACCATCCTGCCTGTGCAGCTGGCGCCCCCTGATCCGTGCTTGGGATGGGGGTGATTGCTACCTGCTGCGATGCTTTTATGGGGATTAACCATTAACTGCTGGTTCAGGCACAAGCTCTGGACTCTCATTCTGCCGCGTGAACTGTGGGATTTGGGACACATTAAAATCTGGCCGTGCAGCACTTTCCGCATCTGTAAGAGAAAGATAACAAAGCCATCCCCCTGGGTTTTGCCTCCGATTTGATAAGATGAGGTCTGTGAGTCCTTACCGGGTGCTTGGCACTCCGAACGTGATGGTCACTAATTATTGTGGTGGTTGTCATGGTTTTTATTGTTTTCTTGTTTTTCTTTTTATCCTTCCCTTGGCCGACTGCTCCTCTCCCTGGAGGCAAACTTGGTTTGAATGCCAAAGCCTATAATTAGTGGAAAATAATGCTCCAGGAACCGCAATCTTCCACAGCAGGCCAATCCTGAGAATCTTCTAGCAGGAGGCATTGTTATGGCAGTTCCCCACACGGAGGCAGAACAGCCCCCGTGTTGCTTATGCATTTCCTGGCTTACCGGCTGAGACCCTTCTTCTTCTCAGGGTTTCACTAAGATCAACGCCTTCAACTGGGCGAAGGTGCGGAAGCTGAGCTTCAAGAGAAAGCGCTTTCTCATCAAGCTCCGCCCCGATGCCAACGTAAGTGGATGGGGGGCGGGGAACCTGGCCTCGGAGCCCACCCCGTGATCCCGGGGACGGAGGGGCTCTGCTGGGGCACAGGCTGGAACTGTGCCCGTGCAGTGCAGGTGTCCGAGGGTCTGTACCGAGAGGCGTGCCCGGATGCTCTGTACCCACGCGGTCACCTGGGTAGACAGAGGGAGGGTAAAGAGTGGGCAGCAACACCCCCAACCCAGGTAGCCTGCCCAATACAGTTGCTGGGGCTCCAGCCTCCAGGCCACATCCTCGAGACACCGCTCAGCACCCACGGGATTCAAGGCAGACCCCTGCCCACACACGCCTCCAGCTGTCCCCAGCTTTCGCATCCCGGGTCTTGTCCACAAGCCTCTGGCAGCACGTTCTCACAAGGTAATAAGCCGGTCCACCTCACTTCCTGCAGAATCCCTAAACATGTCCCTCACCCCAGGATGGGGTCAGGGAAGAAAAAGCATCTTCTTTCCCTGCCAGAAATGGGCAGTGGAGGCACGGATGATTGATCCCTGATGTCCCCAGCCAACACTTGGAGTGGTTTCTTCCCTCCATGGAAAAAAAGATGATAAATGGCCATCTAGGCTTATCATTTAGCTACAGAATGGATTAAATGAGCTTTTGTGGCCTGACCTGGAAACCGCCACCCCTCATAAGTTGTTTTCTCTGGGAAAATGCCTTTGGAGTTCCAGAAGGCTACTTACAAATGCAGAATCGGGGCACGGTTGTTTGTAAGTCAGGACTGCCAGAACTGTGAGATCCCTCGGAGTGGTTGGAATGGCTGGGCACGTTAAGGACTGTGGTAAGCCCTGTTTATAAAATACGGCCACTTACATTGAGAGCGTTCAGTCTGGGAATAGAAAGTTACACTCTGCTTTCCAGAACCAAAGGACGTGATTTTTTTTCAACCTTGAGTGATACTTTCGTGCTCCAGAAAACAAAAACAAAAACAAAAAACGTTCATTTCCTGTGTGGTCCCTGGGGCCACCTGGAGGCTTGAGCCAAATGTGGCTTGACGGAGACAAGACTGAAGACCAATAAGCAAAGTTGGCATGAACCTTAGGGAGAAAATAGATGTGTTTCAGTTTTTCTAAGGGCGCAAAAAGGGATTTCCGTACGTGGATTCTTTTTCTTTTAAAGAAGGAGATGTAAGCCGCATACACAAAATTTTGTTTATGAATTCTGTCAAAAGAAATGTTAGGACTTCTGCTAAATACTCCTGTTTTCTTTCGTTCCTCTAAGGAATTCTCGGGGCGGGGGGGGAGGAGTTGAATGATGACTATATTTTGTCATTAGGAACAACTGTTTTACTAAATATGTGAATTTATGGCCTTGCTATATAATAAAATACACAATTGAAATTTTATCAGACATACTGCTTTCTGTCCCTTTTCTCATTTTTCAACCCAATGTCCGCAGGTCATGGGGGAAAAAAAAAACCCAAAGTGGTATTTTCTCTTTTTAGAGCTCATACCAGGATACCTTGGAATTCCTCATGGCCAGTCGGGATTTTTGCAAGTCCTTCTGGAAAATCTGTGTTGAACATCATGCCTTTTTTAGACTTTTTGAAGAGCCCAAACCAAAGCCAAAGCCTGTTCTCTTTAGTCGAGGGTCATCATTTCGGTTCAGGTAAGGATTTCCTTTCACACCTCTCCCAGTCGCCACGGGAACATTCCCGAGACTTGCCTTTTCCTGTGGCCCATGGTCACAGCTGCACAGCACAGCAGGCTGCTAAGAGGGAAGTCGGCCTCAGGAGTCCGGCCGCTGGGGTGAGGGCTCGGTCCGTCCCGCAGGCTCCTGGCTGTCCCTCACTGATGTGAATATCGGTCAGCCAAGCGGCAGTCCACCTGCCACAGCCAGCCCCTCACAGCACTCTCATTCCAGAAGGATTTCGTTGCTCTGTAGAAGCAAGTGTCTTGTCAATATTTGGTGTAGCCACCTGGAATGCCGCGCAGACTTGCACATCCTCGGTTCACTTTCTCACTCCTTCCTTCAGCAAACGTTTGAGTGTCTTCCCCATGTCAAATCCTGGTCTAGGCGATGGGGATTCACAGTGAATAGAGCTCTCCCTGCCTCCTTGAAGCATATAGACTCTCGGGATGGTTGCTTCATAAGCAAACACAGAATTATTAAGAATCATTAAGGGGCTTAGTCCTATGAACATTTTGTTATTTAGAAGGGAAATAATACCAACGGAGGAGATGGGTACATTTATTCGTACCTGCATTTATTCCTGGCTCGCTGAGAAAGCCCGTGTCTCTCCCGGTGATGGAAGGAGGGGAGGGGAAGACGGGGTGTGTCATGTGTTTAAATGAGAAGCCTTTCTGTGTTGTCTTCCCTCTCATCCTCTTCTATCCTCTTCCTTCTAGCGGTCGGACGCAGAAGCAGGTTCTCGACTTTGTGAAAGAAGGCGGACATAAGAAAGTGCAGTTTGAAAGGTAAGAGGAGCTTCGATGCCATTTCTGGTTTGCCACATCTGGCAGTCATTCTCCAGGTGACAGTGCGTTCCTGCTGGCTCTCTCCCCCACACCTGGTGAGTTGCCGAGGGGGTGCTTCACAGTGTCCCTAGGCTGGTGTAGCATAGACAGAAACATCCGAGGGCTGGGGTGCTTCCCCGAGGGTGAGGGGAAATGCGAATGGACCTCGGAGGGCCAAGTGAGGAAGAAGAGGAAGCCAGCAGAGAGCAGAATGGAAGAGCAGCAGGAGACTGTGGTGAGGAAAAGCACTCTGGAAACTTCCTCTTCCGAGAGTCTTTAAGTATTTGGGGATTTGAACGGAGAGTATTTCCATAAACTTGTAATGAAACATAGCATGGATGAGAAGCGGCAGGATTCATTGCTGGCGTGAGCAAATGCTTATGGCCCTTGCTAGGTTCCACACACTTTGCCTACATGAACTCAGAGTCAGCTCCGTGAGGTCGGTACACTCCGGGTCCCCTTTTTCTTTTTTTAAAGATTTTATTCATTTATTTTAGAGAGAAAGAGCATAAGGGCGGGGGGTGGGGGGAGAGGGAGAGAAGCAGACTCCCTGCTGAGGGCAATCCCAGGATCCTGAGATCATGACCTGAGCGGAAAGGATCAGGAGTCGGACGCTTCACCAGCTGAGCCCCCACCCAGGCACCCCTCTCCTAGTCCTTTTTTAAAGATGGAGACACTGCAGCTCAAAGAGATTGAGTTAGCAGCCCACGTCTCAGAGCTGGCAAGTGGCCCCTTGCCCAGAGAGGGAAGAAGCAGAGAATCCAGGGACTAAGATAAAAGGGTAAACAGCTGACGTGATGTGCAGTATGGGCTGTTTGCTGCATGTGGATTTCTTAACATTTTTCTTTTTTGCATTTTAATCCGTCTTAAAATTAAAGTCTGGAGAACACAACAAACATCCATATTTCTTTCTGCTTCTGGGTTTTTTTCCCCCTTTTTGTGTGTAACTACTGTAGTGACGTGTAGCTATACCCACCTTAACCAACAACCGTCTTTGCCATTTCCCTTCTCCCCTTCCCAGAGGCGGCAACTGATGGCTTTGTGTTACTCCTGTTACATATGCGTGTTACATGTGTGTAAAAGGAATGGACAGGGTTTCTTGAGGTGTGCTGTTTCATTTGTTTAACTACTAGCACACTGTACCTCATTCTGCATATTGCTTTTGAAGCCCTACTCTGATCTGGGGGTCTGTGTTGGTGTCTCTAGGGTACTATGAAAGTATCACATTTTTATCTGATTCTCTATTGACAAATATTCAGGGTGCTCAGTGCCTTGTTTTACTTTTGTCGAAACAAACCTGGTGCTCTGACCATCCTTGTATATTTTGAGCATTTCGAAGAAAAGCTGAATTCACATTAACATTTGATCTCTCTGTATTGCTACGGTTTCACCGTCTGAAAAGTTTCTAAACGCTTGTTCATGGAGGAAGCAGAGGGCACCGGCAGACTAAGGAAGGGAAAAGATAGAGGAGACAGGCTAGTGGCATTAAACCCAGTTCCAGCTACTGCTGAGACTGTAATTTCATGAACGGGGGCAGGCCTTCCCTGATCGCAACACTGAAAGAGTTAGCTGACTAGTGGTGATTGCCTCTCTTACAGGACTGATGTCGAAAATTATGACCCAAAATATGTGAGTTGATATCCTATTGTCAGATCAGAACTTGCACCTCAGGACATCCCAGTGACTGGGTCTCCTGACCACCTAATAGGAGCAGGGGGTTACTGAGAATTTTTTCAGAGTTTAAGTAACCCCTGAACCTTACAAGTATTAGGGAAAGAATGACTGTCTTTCCATGGGGCATACACATTACTTTAGGTGCCTTACTACTGAGGAAGGGCATAAGGCTGTTGTTATTTTTCATCAAAAACAAAGCAGCTTACCCAACTCCGGTTATCTTAATGTGATTTCTCCCAGGAAGCACAGCAAGATTCAGTGTGTTAGAAGCCTGGCTGCACAGCCCCTGGAGCCGAATTCGGAAGTGCCAAAACAAGTCAGTAATGCTGATCAACTGTTATAACTGGGGTTTTGTGTTTTGTTTCACTGCACTTTCTTTGTTAAGTACTGTGTTTCGTAGTATGTTTCTGATTTATTTGCCCTGCACCTCTGGGGTTTCTCTTGGTAGAGAAGAGTAGAGTTGTGTGTCCTGGCTTTGAGCAGACACAGGCTCTGGGCACTGAAGCCTGGGCTCAGCACACCCTGCAGCAGGGGGTCCTTTTTCAACTGATGTCCTGTCTTCCATCTGGTGCTTTTGCCATGGAGAAGTTTGCTCTGTTGGCCTGAACTAGGCTTAGGAGTGGACCCACCCACAGGAGCCAGTAGAGCGGAGCCCACCGTCCTGCTAAATGGGTGTGGTTGTATGAAGACACTGGGACCTCCTTTGCACCTGATGTGTGTGGCTCCCCGTTCAGGGCCAAGGTCAAAGTCCTTTGTTGGCACCAGAGTGGGTGATGAGGTCCCAGGACTCCTGTTACAGAGCAGTGACTGCAGTTGGCAGCAAGGGACATTATCACTCTTGCCCTGTGGATGATGAAAGCTCATTTTGTCCGGATTTGGCCTCCGGATGTGTTTTCCGGGTTTTCTCCAGGAGAGAATGCCAACTTTGTAGGCACATCTAAACAGAGTGTCTAACCTCTCTATTCTTCCCTTGAAGTATGAACAAAGAAGTGTTTTGTCATTTGTCTGAAATCCATGTCAACCTGCCTTTCTGGGGAGGGTGCGGTGAGGGGGGCGGTCCACCATGTGTTTTGTTAGTCTCTCCGCCCACCCTTTCTGGGGAAGCCCCCTGTGGGTTGCAAGGACTCCCTCGGTTCACGGAAACTCTGGGAACCCAATATGAGCCCCGGGGCCCTAGAGAGCAGACAGGCAGTGGCTGCTGGAAACCCTGCATTGCCCGCATCCACACGCAGAGAGAACCTTCCGGATAACGACCCCACGCACTCGGGAGGGCCAGCTCGTGGGCGTTGTTTGGTTTGAGTGGCGCGGACTTCAGCCTGTACTTGGCAGTCCCAGCTGCAGGAGGCTTCCCCCGTGTTATTAATACGCCTCTGACCCCGCCCTCCCCTTTCTCGCCCCGCCCCGCGCAGGCGCAGCAGAGTGCCAGCCTTCCCCCGCGAGAAGGCGCGGAGCCCGCCGGTGGTCCCGGCCGCCCGCAGGGAGAGGAGCCCAGCGCCTCGGCCGAAGAGCCGCGCAGGAGCCCCGCGCTGCCCCAGAGCCCCGCGGGCGGCGGGAAGGCAGACGGAGCCGCGCGGGCGGCGGCCGACGACGAAGAGGAGGAGGTCGTTAAGGATAGGACCCAGCAGAGTAAAGCTCAGCCCCCGCAGCCGAGCACAGGTCCAGCATCCAGGGCTGCCCGAGGCAGCAGCACTTCCATTCCTTTCATTGACTGCAGTGACGTAGATAGTGAATCCGACCTGCTCAGGGAGCAAGCGTCCCAGTCACGGTCCCAAACAAATGACAATTATGAGGGTGATTTGACCAGTGGGGTTTACCTGCTCTCCAGGGATGAGAGGCGGACCGAGGCTAGGCTCAGGGCTTCCCCTCCCTCCTTGAAGTCCTCCCGGCCTCCCTCCAGAGAGTTCCTCGATGATGACTCAGCAGACCTAACCTTTGATATGAGCGGGAGTCCCCGACTCCCAAGGCACAGCTCCCTGATAGATGAGCTGTTCAGAGGCTCAGACGGTCGCAATACCCCGGCCACCCCAGTGTCCCCCGGTAGCAGACAGTCGAGTCCAAATACGAATGGGGACAGGACTGGGTCTCAAGGCTATATCTCTGAAAACGGGCATGACCCCAGAGAGGAAAGTACAGGAGAAGATCCTCTCCAGGGTCCACCTTACGAAAGCTCTTCCCCCGTCCAACAAAGGCCATACTTACGGAATCTTCCCAGTAGATACAATAAGTCAGAGACCGACCCACTCATCCTTAGCCAGGTGGCGGCAACCCCAGAGGCATTGGATGGGCGTGATGGCCACGAAAAGGGAGGACCGGCCGGCCTGATGGCCCCAGGAAATAGCATGCTGGCTAATGGTGTGCCTTTTGTGGGTCTGACCTCAAAGACCCCCGCCATGCGGTCAGCGTGTGCTGGCGTGGCAGACCCGCGTGCACCCCTCCACGTGACCGAGGGCTCCACCAGCAGCGGGACTGAATCCAGTGATTCAGACTCTGAAATGGGGACCCCTTTGAGGCAGCCACTCACATTTAGCAAACCAGCGGTGCTGTGCTCCCCTTCCCTGCCCAGAAGCCAGAAGGGTGGTCTGCATGTGAGTGAGGAGGAAGAGGAGGCTGAGTAGGAGGGCCAGGTTTCAAGTGTTAGGAACCTGGAGTCATGAGCCCAGGGTTCCAGTGGAGAGGATCTATCCTAGGGACTCATTAATCTTTAATCAATGTTAAAGTTTTGGACAGCCATGTTTGGATAGAGTATGCCTAACTCTAAAATACTTAAGAAAAAGGAAACTTCACACAGTGGGCTTGCTTTCAAAAAAAAAAAAAATGGACAAGATAATAGTAAGACATAAGGACAAGTTACCAGGAGCTTGTTTATCATTCTGGTTGAAGGCAAGGAAGAAGTATGTTCTCATGAATCTGATCATGTGTGTAGAGTGTTGTGTTTATGTGGGAGTCTTCTTGTGTATTGAGATTGTGTCCAGATAACACCTCTGTTGATTGCATGGGCTGAAATATCCCTGCGATCCCAGGGTGTTGGTTTTCCTTTAACCCCTTCTTGAAGAGGAGGTGGTGCTCTTCAGAGCGTCATAAAGTGAGGGATTGGCATAATCCGAGCCCCTTTGTGAATTGATTGCTGGTTGAGATTAAGTGCTGGTGAAATTTCTGTCAAGAATAATGAACATTTTAATAGGGAGAGTAGTCTTTCTTCCTCCCAGACTTTATATGAAATGATGTAAAGGGTATCAGGTAGAACTAATTTATAAGGCATTGCTGGCTTGGTTGGGGTTTGCATCAGTTGGTGAAACGGTTCGCTGTGTTTTAAGAAGCTATAGCTCTGGTTGTCAGAATTTCAAACTGAAACACAGAAATGCTATTGAGCGACGATGCAGGGGAAAGTCGACCTCGCAGTAAGCCCTAGAGGCCTGCCTTTGAATCCTGCGCATCAGAGAGAAGGACTGTTTTCCAGTATTGCTGCCCCTTGGCTGGTTATTAGGTACATTCTTAATGTTCACACTTGGGCAAACAGTGTTTTCTCTTGGGAACAGTAACTTCTAGAAGTTTCTATGTGCAGGGGGAAAAATATATGTAGTGAGAGGTTCGATTTCTTTCTAAATCTCGCCCATTTCTGCCAGTGCCTTTCACTCAGCATCCCTGCATCTTAGATCAAAGAGTGGTTTTAACTTGCTTGTTTCTTGGCCCCAGCCGCACAAGGGAATCACCTGGGACGTTTTAAAGATCAGTGATGCCTGGGCCCTGACCTGAGACATTTTTATCTAATTGGTCTGGGGTGCCACTTGGGTTCCACAAGTGGTTCTGGGCAGTCTGGGTCACTCTTCAGCCTGACATAACTGCCTTCTAGAATCCAGTGGACTATGTGGAAACTGACAGCTGAACTCCTGGCTTGCTTGCAGAGTAAGGAAAGAATCACCAATGAAATACTTGCATTAATTAATTCCCGTTACTTGGTACTTTGCAGTCTTTAGTACTTTTTTTAAAAAAAGATGAGTTGTAGAATCAACTACCAGATTACTGAAAAGAGTTTTAACAATGACATGCCACCATGCCAACTGCCTTACTGAGCTCATCTGTGTGGCATGATGACAAGGGAAGGGCTACGTGTGCCTAGGAAGCAGGGTAGAATTTGGCAGCCATACATAACAAATAGATGTAGTGACTGACCTCGTGGCTTCCAAATGATTATCCGTCCACGTAAATGTTGACAAGTTGGTTTTGAAGACGCGGAAAACATCCGTTGTTTACAAACCTTTTTTGTTTGTTTGTTTTATTTTCCTAATCATTTGATTCAGTGCATGATTAATGAATCAAACTGATTATTGGATAGTTTGAAAGATGTTCATTGAAGTAGTCTATTGATGTCTCACTTTAGATTCGATATTTAACAGAGTTGCAGAACTTTAAAACTAGAAGGGGCTGCAGAGCTGGTTTAGGGGAAACCTTCATTTTGTGGATGACAGACCTTGTCCCGTGAAGTCAAGAGACTTCATCTGGTCCTATAGCTACTGCATGATGAAGCCAAACTAGAACCTTGGCCATTGCCCTTCAGCTCTGGTCTGTGTAACCTCTTGGTGCAGTAGGACCTTTTTGATTCAGTACTTTAATTTTGGAGAATCCTGTTCAGATTAATAATTAAAATCAAATGTAGAGACCAGGGATCATGGAGACTGGACCTAAGACAGTTACAGTCCATAGTGTGTAGGAAGCACTGCTTTTTCTCTTGTGGGGTTTTTGCACTTATAACATGTTTTTGCCTATTCTCTTTTGGACTTAGAAAAAGATGTCGATTTGCTGTATAAAAATTTAGCCAAATGTGAGTTAAGCAGAGTCCCATTTGGAATCCTGTGGCTTATTTGTGAAGGTGATTTGTTCAAATGAGTTTTCTTTTTACCTCTAATTACACAGCAGCCTGCTGATGAAGTATGAATGAGCAGTGGGTGGGGTATTGACCTACCCAGCATCCAGTGTGAATCAGCACATGTAAAACTCCAAAGCAAAACATGCTCCAGTAATTATTTTGTTTTGCTTTTTGCTCACAGGAATGATTTTTTTGTTTGTTTGTTTGCTTTTATCTGAAGTGTTTTAAAAATAGCTGATCAGTGGTAATGTACTCAGTTCTGTATTGAGAGACGTTCCCCTCCTAGGATTGTTTATCAAGTTTTTCTCTGGTTGCTTTTGTACCAACCAAGCGACTCAATTTCTGCTTCTGGGCCAGTATTTATGAAGGCAGCAATCCCTATGTGATTAATGGTGCTTAGCAGAGAAGGGGTATGGTTTGTTCAAAAGCTCTGTAGCCTAAAATGCTGAGAATATTCACTAATTGCCTCTGGGGGGCTTGCTCTGCACAAGTAAAGATTTTAAGCCTGGGTCGGGGAGTAGATTTAAGTGTTCTTTGAGCCTGACAGAGCCAGCTTGCCCAGGAGACATGGTCTCTCATCGTGCAGAGGTCAGGGAAAGCCCACAGCTTCCCACCTTCTGCCTTTTGGGCGCCTCTGGTTCCCCAGGTCTTTACCTGGCCTCTGGAGCCTCATGGTGTGGCAGAGAAGGCCACGGGTGTGCACAAAGTTAAACCAAGGATGCAGCAAGACCAGCAATGGAATTGGATGTGAATAGGTGACCTGTGCATTCATTCCAGTTTCCAGGAGGTTTCCCGAGACCTGTCTGTTTTTTAAGACAAGAGCTAGTGCAGAGGACTCCTGAATCAATAAGGAGCCCAGGTCTGTAAGTAATAGCTGCTCTATGAAATAGGATACCTTAAGGCCTCGATAGAAGACAAACCATCTATAGAAACACCTCTTCTAGCCACCAGGCCTCCTCCAGGGCCCACTTACATGCATATCTTTTATGAGATGGTATTTCAAAGTATGCAAATTGTAGCCCCTATCATGGTTGATTTTTTTTTGTTGCTGCTTTTTAGGGCAAAATAAAATGCAAGAAATTCTTTCAGCATGAAGAAATGCATTTAATGAGTTCCGAACTGCTCCTTTGACAGGCATCTGTATGTCATTGACGATATTTCATTAGACAGGCATTTAATTAAAGGAGAACTGTGGGCCAGATTCTTCCCCACATATGTGACTCCTATTTGGGGATTTCTCAGAGACTTAGCTCCAAATTGTGCCACGTGGCCCATGCTTGAAATGTGAATAATTCTGATTTTAGTCTCAAGAACTTCTTTGAAGATTCAAACCCAGCAATACTAAAAAAAAAAAAAAAAAAAAAAAAAAAAAAAAAAAAAAAAAAAAAAAAAAAAAAAAAAAAAAAAAAAAAAAAAGCCAGGCCTGCAAAACTAAAATCCAGCCTGAGCCTCTTGAAATTTGCACCAAGTATTCAAAATCCAGCCCATCCTCTGTTGAATTAGGAACTCAACTTGCATATTAGCCTTGGAACCCCTTTGACTGTGTTGTGAAGCAGGTATCTAAAAGAAGGAAAAATTAATGAGATTAAGCTGTCCTTTTAAATTTTCTTAAAACATGTGCATATGCATACAGCTTCCTTTTTCAGATCTGTAATCAGTGTTCACATGCTTTCCATCAACTTTTTCCACTTAAAATGTTATTCCGTATTCAGCACAGAATGAGTTTGGTACAGTTGTTGCCATGAGTCAGTGATTGATTGGCGCAGCCTTAAATTAAGAAATTTGGAGGCCCTCTTCATCATTGGGCTTATTTTGAATTTATTCTGTTTTAATTACTCTTTGCCTCGGCCCATATGCTTATTAGCAAGAATTTAAAAAGACATCAGAATTGCATCCCTAAGAAAGGCTCTGTTTTCTGGATCTTATCTCTCGGAGGCCGTTAGCCTTCCTTCTCTGATAGCTAGGAGCATGGTCACTGTGAGGCTGGCTGGCCTTCATCTGGTTTCCTGGGATGATGAGTCTATTGCTGCAGGTTTTATAAATCACATTGCAGCAGAATCTTACTCTGCCATTGCTGCAACAGGGAGTAAGGCTCTTTTGAACCTGAACCTGAAAGGAGTGAATGTTCCAGAATAATGCACTGCTGGTGGCTGGCTGAGGAGTTTCACACTCGGCCACGTTGCCACATCCGTGAGAGCACAGGGAAGGAGAAGTGGTCGTCATAAATTCCGAGAGCAGTAAGTGGTACACAAAGGGGCTCTGGTGACCTGAGAGGGTTTTCTGGGGCAGGTTTTTCCTTGTTAGTTTCATTCTGTCTGTTTCACTGGAGTTGAGTGAAACAGTACAGGGATGTGGGCTCTGTAGGGTATACTCGTGCATCCCTCCAACTCCACTTGCTGGTTTTTATAAAAGGAAGCCATTGAGTTTTAGATCAAAATAAGCATGCCACTTAATGTAGCCAGTTTAAAAGGTTAAGGACCGTGTGCGCGCTTAGTAAAAACCAGCGAGCAGTGATTGACTCGCGCTTCCTTTAAGTAAGAGGTGGAGATGGTAGCGGGACAGGGAGTCTGCAGGCAGTTTTCTGCTCTCTTACGAATTTGGGTTGTTAAATGGCTCTCAAATAGGAAACAGGAGAAGGTTCCTTCGGGAGCCTGCAGTGGTGTGACTGGTGTGTCGTTACTCCTGGATGAGCTTTCTGGCTCCCAAAACTAGGCCAACAGCTCCTTTGACCCCTGGCCTCAGAGTCCCTTCGTGGGAAGAAAAGAATTTGTTACCCTGCCTGCAGCGATGTACAGAAAGACCAAAGATAGGCCTTCTTTCGCGGAGACCACACACCTGCTGCTCTCCACACACACCGCAGCGCCTGATGGCCCGGCCCCTCGCACTCACCACCCCCTTCCTGCGTGGAAAGTTGCCGCGAACACCTAACTAACCAAATTTCACAAGCTTGGCCTGTAGGATTAATCCAGTTCCCTTCCCTTCTTTCTGTGTGTGTATTTAATACTACAGATAAAATATTTTATTAAAGATGTCTAATACACCAAATTTTACAATAGAAAAGGCTGGGGACTTCATTCTCATTTTTGTCATTTGTTTAATAAATTTGAGAAAACGTTTTTCTGTTATTCCATTGTATGCACTGTTTGTCGGCATGTACCTCTCTGGAGGAAAAAGGCTTCCCCACCCCCACCCCCCCCCTCTCCCCCCTCCCCCAGTGTTCTGTCTTTATCCTCAGAACATGGTGTGCCTTCTGTTCCCTGCATTGTTGGAGCACTGTCTGATGTCTTTTTTTTTTTTTTTGACACTGCTGAATACCAATTTGTATTTGGAATACCTGTTTCCTCTTGAATTACAGTGATCCTGTTCACTAAACAGCAAGCTTTAATAGGGAGGCATGTCGGGCCCCACCCCATTTCACAGGGTGGGGCCTAGAAGGCGAATGGAAGATGTCACTTTTCTGATTTCACCTCCTAAGGAGCCCGCACTCCAGACTATGTGTGCACGGGCGGGGGCGTGGGGGAGGCCTTCGGAAGTGAGCAGGATCACTGTATTTGGGGAGAGGTCTCATGGAAACAGAGCGTATCTGTGGCTACAGCTTACACACAGGGACTCAGGCATCTAACCAAAGGGTTGGCTTCGTGTTTTGAATGGGACCAGCCATTCAGATGGGGGTAGAATGCTTTCCGTGGTCGGTACCTGTAAGACGATTTACTTGGGCATCTGTCTTGGTGAGCGAGGGGCTGGTGGGAACGTAGAGCAGACCCCGCCCAGCTCAGCCCCACTTGGCAACTCGTGGCCAATAAGCTGTTACTAGTTTTGATGTGTCCCCAGGATGTCGGCTGTCACAGATACTGTCTGGTTTCATCTCTCCACCGCCTAAGAGGGCAGCATCTCTGTGAAGCATGGATTTATCCCACCGGGAAGGGTGCTGGCTTCTGCCGTAACCATGAGCTTGGCGATTCTCTCAGCATGGAAGGCCAAACTCCTGTAACTGTGTATGCACGAGATTAATACCTCTTGTTAATCCAAACTGAAGAAGCTTTTACTTGTCCTAACAGGTATCTTGCTGTAAAAACTGTCCATTGTAACTGTTCTTTCCCACTGACGGCTAAAGCTTTGTCCTGAGCACAGGATGGGATTTTTCTTGGGTACGAAGCACGGTGTTCCCCCACCCGAACACTGCCCCCCACACCACCGCCGCCGCCACCACGTTTGAACAAAGAGAAATTCTCCTTTCTCTTCTCTCCCTAAGTGAGAGCACACTGGAACATTCCCTGTCATTGCCCCATCGGCAGGCATTTCTCGGCAAGTTGCATTGTGGTTGCTTTTCTGAGTTGCTGGGTAGTGAACACCGGAGTTCATACTTAGCTGCGTGTAAAGCTTGGCTTAAAGGACCTTGCTCTGAGCATAAGAAGCTCATACACACATTACCCTCGACGCCCTCCGTTATCAAGAAAAGGACAGCACCACCAGGATTGGTAATTCTGTAAACTGGTTTTTTCTTGTGGCACCTTATAATTTTAATAAAGCATTGTCAGCCTTTTTTCACATATTCCCTTAGGGGTGGGCACCCAGCTGAGTTATCACTAGTGAATCCTGTCCATTCAGGAGATGACCCATTTTCCAGCCCAATACTAACCTTTTTTGATAACTGGCTTTCAAATGCAGACAGTCTCCAGGGAGAGTTCATTGTATTCTTTTTTTTTTTTTTAGAGGGAGATGATGGACTTAAAAAGCTTTTTTAAAGATCCATGAAAACTTACATCTGTAATGAATTTCCTACGTGTGCCTTTGAAACACATTCTGGGTATGTAGAGAGAAAAACCTATATTTTAGAACCAGATACCGGGAGAAAAATCATGATAGGTGAGTGGAATCTAGAAGCTTGCCCAGATAACTTTCTCTGGAGGCAGTGTTGAAGAATCAGCAGACTGTTCTAATTGTACTTACTACAATTTTGAAAAGAGGAATTGAGAAAGCAATCTTTCTAAGATTATTTTTTAAATGATTATCAGGTTTTCTAAACACTTAACAGGGAAAGCAACTTAGCTAATTAAAACTAAGATGACCAACATATAGACCAGTTTAAAATTCAGGACAGGCACAACGAAGTTTTCAAAATGCCATTTTCTGTTACTTAAAATATAGAGTAGAAATTCTCTTTTCCCAGACATGTGAGTTTGTTCTTAAGCCTTAATACAATCAGAGGAGGTTCCCATGCAGCTGTGCCCCATCCCAAAAAGGGGGAAGATGAGCATTGGGTTTGGCTCGTTGGTCATAAACCATATTCCCGCTGTTGAGGGACCTCTGACAAGGGGCTGGTCTGGGTGATGTGGCAGAACTTCCCCAGAGCAGCCAGGAGAGAAGAATTAGGAATGTGTTTTACACAAAAAAGAGAAGCTAAGCCAATTTGTCGGCTAGGTGAAAAGCTGAACCCATAAATAAGCCAAGCTAATTTGAAGTTCCGTAATTGTTTGTGCCCTGGGAATGTATACATTTAAAAGGATTTTTTAAAGCAATGACCAGAAATGCGTCTCTTGAGAGCAGTATTGGTGATGGCATTTCCGGTCCATGAGGGTAATGTAAACTCAGCCCTATTGATACAGGTTAATGGCAGGGAGGGGGACTGTGGTGGGGGGCGTGAAATCCTGGAAGCGGTGGAAGATTTAAGAGTTACTAACTGGAAATCTTACCTGGAAATACCTTAACAAAATGCAGGGTAATTTCTGGAAATAGGAAAAAATAATTTTTAGAAGAATCCAGAGCTTCCAGATTTTCAGAGTGTAACTGATCTTTTTCTAACCTCTTGAAACTTCTTTCCACCTGTTGCCTTAATACCCAGGTGCTTTCTCAGAAGATTCCCCCACACACACACACACACACTTATTTACCTAGAGCCATCCCTGAAAGAAATTACTTTGTGTCAGTTCATCACAGAGGGAAAAAAACAATAATGAGAAGTACCCAGACATTAATGAGTTTACAGAGTAGCTATGAACATCAGTCTCAGTTTACTCTTGTCACCTGGGGCTGTGCCTTCAAAGCAGGGAACCAGCTGCATGATCTGAACAGGCATGATAAGATTAGCTAGGTAAGTGGGCTGGTTTTATCAGAGCAACCCTGTTTGTTAGTGGAATGGACTACTTCAGTGAAGATTGGTTACATGTAGGTCAAGTAACTGTAACCATAGACATTGACTTTTAAAGACCCAGCCCTTCCCACCTGCCCGAGGGTGGACCCCACAGGGACACCACTTTGAATAGACTCTGGCTCAGAGTCCGAAGAGCAATTTAACTTTTCATCGAGCTGCCAAATTCTACTGATTACCCTTATCAGCATATCTCACCGATTGCTAAGTGGCAAATGAGCTACATAGTTTGGTTTGGACGTCACCTATAAATTTTCAAAGTCTCAAATAGTTTCGCTTGCAAGGGGAGAAGAGGGCTGCTCTCTGGGGATGCGGCTCAGATGAGCAGACTTGAACTTCAGAGCTTGGACCTAGGTTTCTAGACAGGGCTGCTTGGTATTTATTGATTTATCGGTCCTACTGTTTACACCCATCGGCTTTCATGTCTCGGGCCCTAGGAAACAGAAAGCTAGCAGAAGGAGCTGCTCTGGAAACGGAAGTGGACAGCCTTAATTTTGGTCGTTCCCCGAGTCTGTGTGTTGCACGTGTAAAGTTGCAGGCCACCCATATCTGTGGGCTACGTGAGTGAGTGTAGCAGGTGGTTCCCCAGCAACCTGGGGCTGTCCTTTCCTCAACCTAGGAACATGGGCTGTCATGAAGTTCACTGCCATTATCCCGTTTTCTGAATCCTGTCTGACGTGGTCCAGTGTGGACACTTCTAGGTGGCTATTTTCTTTGAAATGTGCCCTGCCATCTTGGCAGGACAGACATCTCCTGGAACCCTGATCCGTTTTCTCATCCTTTCAGTCTACTAAATTAGAAGTGTCCCCAGGGGGACTTCACCAGAGCAATAGCTTTTGATCTTTGGAGGGTAGAAGGGCCTGTGCTTGATGGGGCCCACCCGCATTTTCTCCCTCCCTGTGGGACAGGTGGTTTTTTGCTGCTGGATGCTGTCCAGGGCCTGATTGGTACTATTTCCCTCTCCCTCCCACTCCCCACCCTCCCACCCCCACTCCTCCCATAAGCCAGCCTTCTCTAACAGCTTTTTATTCTTGGCTCCAACTCTCACTGATGACGTGAGTGCTTTTTCTGCTGCACATCACTGCAAAAGCGAGGCCCCGCATGCTCTCACTTAGAACCGCCTCACCTGACCTCACGCACACTGTAAGAGCTGCAGGTAAGCCCCCCATTTTGCCAGATCATGGTGGACAAGTAATAGCGACTCGGATACAATGACTCACAAATGCATGAAATGTTTGGATCTCTAGACTGCCAGAATTTCTCTTTTCTATTTCCTGTTTGTAGTGATGACACTCTTCCTTTTTGTGACTTTTTTTTATTTAAAGAATAGTGTAGATCCTTGAAACATTTGCAGTTCTAATTGTTGTCACTATTTCTATTTGACAAGTTCCAGTTCTTTGGAAATCATTGTATTCGGTTGTGCACTAGTGTCAATAAAATTGACATTTGTGAAGCAATTTCTGGCCTTTTTCTCCGGGTTTCACTGGGTCTGGTGGTATGTGGGGTGCATGGGTCTTTACTAACCGTGATGTGTTTTAAAAATGCCAGGATTTCCAGGGAGGGATTTTTAAAACGCAGACTTCTTTAATCTTGCTCACGTCTCCAAATCTCACTCTTCGGGGACCACTGTGCTGACCCATAGTCCTGTCGAGGGACATCTGCTTTTTTGCTGTTCTGGGTGTGCTGGCTTTTCCCGCATGTGTTGGCGACACCGCTAGCTGGTCCAGCTGGGACAGGGCGGGGGCCGGTGGTTTCTCGTGGATGGTTCATTCCTACGTGATCAAGTTCACTACCCTCCATTCTAGGCCATCTCATCTTGTAATTTCAAAGTGGATATGGATGAATCCAGAGGGAGAGGATAGCTGTCAAGAACACAATGTATGCCCAGAAAACAGCACTTCACCTTTCTCTCCAAGATCCTTGTCAGTGTGCGGACTAGCCCTGAGCTGAAACCGCATTTTGGAAAATGAGAAAGCATTTTACGTCGTCTTTCCTTATAATGGTAACAGACAGCACTGCAGGCTCCATGAACTTTGTTTACCCTCGCGCTAGCCCTAGCAAGCCTGTGTTAGGATTGCAAATGTGTCAGATGAAAACACGCAGGTAGAAGTGTATTCCGAAACGTCCCGGTTGGCTTCAACAGGTTGAGGTTTCGAGACTCGCGCAATTCTGTTGGCAGAACGTTGCACATGCACGCTCTCTCCTTTGGCTGATGTATGATGGGTAATGATACATTTTCATATTCTTTAATGTATCCTTTGCAGAGGAATCATTAATGACCTGTCACTTTTTGACTCATCAAGGGGGAATTGTGATAATGTAATGACCTCCAGCTTTTGCATGTGGTGCTAGTGTTTCTGTCCCAAACAGAGAGAGAGAGAGACACGGAATGCCGTCACCAGGTATAATAAGCTTGCTTCTGTTCTCGGTAGAATGGGGAGTTAGCTGCTTGTTCTTTCCTTCGCTACAGCCCGTCGTTACAAGGCGTAGTCTCTCCTGGGTACGTCAGTCATTTAGTTTCCTTTTAGAATAGTTCTGTTTTTCTAGTCCTTTCTCACGTCTCCTGGTGGTAGAGACACTGTCTTTCTGGAATAATCCGTAGAACTTTAGTGAGGAGCTGAAGATCCCGCTGGGGGATCCATATGCTTCTCCACGTTCCCTGAGCAGAGTTCTCTGCCTTAGCAATCACAGAACCCCGGCTCCACCAGCTCATTCGTACCACGGCATCTTTAGTCTGAAGGCAGCCGCAACTCACAGAAAAACTAGAAAATCGTGAAGCACGTCTGATGTGCAGAATGTAGTCAAGGTTCTAAAGAGTTGATTCGGGGGAAAATTGAAATTAGCAATCTGGTCCCAGAAGGAATTACTTTTCTCTCTCTCTCTCTCTAATACTTCTCATCCCCAAATAGGCTCCCTGACCGGTAGCCCTCACCTTTCAGAGCTGTCCATCAACTCCCAGGGAGGAGCTGTGCCCGCCAGCGTGATCTTGTCTCCCAACCTGAGCCCTGACACCAAGCAGGCCTCCCCCTTGGTCAGCCCGCTGCTGAACGACCAGGCGTGCCCACGCACCGACGACGAGGAGGAAGGCCGGAGAAAGGTGCGGGGACCTGTGTGCACACGTGTTACTTTTTTTTTTTTTTTTTTAACTGCACTAGTAGACGGAACATTCACCACGGTAACCGTCTTCAAGCACACTGCTAGTGACATTAAGTACATTTGCAGGGTTGTATGACCGTTGTCACCATCCATCTCCAGAACTTCATCATCGTTCCAAACTGAACTTGTCCCCATTAAACAGGAAGTCTCCATCCCTTCCCCCCAGCCCCCGGCAGTCACCATTCTGCTTTTTGTCTCTGTGGATTCGACTGTTTAGGTATCTTGTACAGGAGGAGGAACCCTACAGTCTCTTTCCTTTCGTGTCTGACTTCTTCCACGTGGCATAACGTCCTCAGGGCTCATCCACGCTGTAGCGTGGGTCAGAGTTTCCCTTTGAAGGCCGAATCCCATCCCATCGTGTGGGTGGAGCACAGTGTGCTTATCCCGTCCGTTGGACAGTTGGGTTGCTCACCCCTTTGGTCTGTCTCCAATCCTGCTGCTGCTGGAAACACGGGCGTCCAGGGGTCCCGAGTCTCCGATTCCCGTGCTCTCGTGTGTGTTCTCGGACGTGGAATCCGACGGACTCTCGTGGAAGCAAGCAGGATGGCCGGCGACAGGACTGCCTTGGACTAACTTTCAAGACAGAGCAAACCTGTGGCTCACTCACTGTAGACAGGTGCCTGCTCACCTAAGCGACGGTCTCCAGGGGACCGAGTCACAGTGGTGTCACCGGCTGCTCAGCGTATTTCCACCAACACCTTAGCTTTCATTTCCCCTACACCGACCCCACCAGCACCCCTTCCCGGGACAAAGGCCACTGTGGCTTCTCTTTCTTGTTTTCCCGGAAGACTGCGTTGCTCTGATATTTTACTAGTCGGTTAGATTTTCGGATGCCCAGTTTTGAATGAAGAGTCTCCGCGGCGAAGAACATACTCCTTGGAGGCCTTTGAGGGGAAGATTTATGTGGAAGGAAACGTTGCCAGCCTCCTTCCTCATTATGGGATCCAGTCTCCTAGTTCCTCACACAGAAAGGGAAACCAGTAAGAGTTTCTCTAGCCCTGAGCCCCGTTAACAAAAGATGGAAAATTAACCGTGTATCACTTTTTTGTTCTTAGAGACTGGTGCTCAAAGATTACTATTACGTCTTGTTTCTCCTCTGGGTTTTGCAGAGATTCCCAACGGACAAGGCGTACTTCATCGCTAAGGAAGTATCCACCACTGAAAGAACGTATCTGAAGGACCTTGAGGTCATCACTTCGGTACGTGTAACATTTCCCCTAAAGCATTCAATTACATAATTTATCCCAACCCCGTGTAGCTTTCGGAGAGGAGCTGGATCTAATTAAATGTTGGGCTCTCTGACTCCGATTAAAAGGATTTGGTTCTGGGTTATAGAAATTATAGACAGTAAGAGTATATTTAATTTGGAACATGCTGTATTAAGAATTTTTACAATTGTGATTTTTAAGTGCAAAGGAAGGACGTTTCTAAAGTGGAGAAAATTAAAATGAAACTTCACTGCCTGCCTTGCACCCAGGGCAGAACCACTGGTGTTTGGCTGGGCATCAAGTGTAGCTCCTTCTGCTTAAGGGAGACCCCAGAGGTGAGCAGCAGCCTCCTTTTAGCCTTGGTAAGAAAGTGAGCCATGTCAGCAAATCTGCCCAAAGACTGCCTTTTATTATCTTTAATCAGTCCTGTTCAGCCTTGGAAAGAAATTCAAAGCATTGCAGATAATCTTTAGGAGGCCTGGATTCTGGGAAAGAACTAGCCTTTGGAGGTCAGTAGGGAATCACAGGGCTTCTGCGCCCCAAGCCGGTGCTCGAACCGGTGCCCTGGGAAACGCTGTGGGACAGCCCCGCCTCCCCGCAGTGGGTGAGCGCCTGTGTGAAGGCAGCGGCTCCTCCCGCCGCCGCAGCCTCCTGTGCTCAGCATTTTCACAAAGCAACGGAGATCAATGGTCCTAAAGGATCGAACCAGAGGGCGTGTGGTGGTTGGTCTAATCAGTGAGGACCCAGTGAGTTGGCCAAAGTGCCAGTTCGGATGTGAAGTAGCCGTCCATTTCAGAGATTCCTCCTGGCCTCAACAATCCACCAGTGACAAGTTGGGGGCAGCCCTGAGAATGAGCTGGGGGCTTCCCACCCCATCTGATGGAAGAAGGAGAAAACAGTAGGACCCGGGAGCCCCTGATGCTCCTTGTTGCCCCCAGGGTCAGCAGGAAAGCCGCGTGTCCTCCGGGCCACCATTCATGTGTCCGTGTATCCTTTTATTCCAGTGGTTTCAGAGCACAGTGAGCAAAGAGGACGCCATGCCCGAAGCCTTGAAAAGTCTCATATTCCCGAACTTTGAACCTTTGCACAAATTTCATACAAGTTTTCTCAAGGAAACCGAACAGCGCCTAGCCCTGTGGTGAGTACAGTGACGTTTAACGATGATCGTGTTGTTCCTTGTACGCCGCTGTCACACCCAAGGTAAAGGCAAGAACCCGGCTGAAGGTGAGCCACCGCGGAGTGGTTGTTGGTTCGATTCTGTGTGTATTTAGATATCATCCCGGATTTTTGTTCTCTTTGCTTTACAGTTCTTCGGAACGCAGGTTCTCTTAGGAGTGAGCGACTCTCACAAAACAAAGTTGGTTGTCACTTCTGGGAAGCTGATGTGGGCTTTAAGGAACAGAGGCACGTGGAGGGGTGCTGGTGGTAGTCGTGCTCTGGCTTTCTAGTCCTCCGCCAAGTATCTGTATGCCTCACGCGGTTTTCAAATTTACATGACTCGGTGTTAAGTGCTCAGCAAAACGTAGGGCCCAGTGTACCCCGACTTGCACCTTGAATCCTACTGCTGGGACTTGATCTTCAGGATGCATTCATAATGGGAAATGATGTGACAGGACATAGCCATACTAGAATTAAAAGACTGCAGGTGATCTAAATGTCCATGAATAGATTGGTTCAATGTAACACTAAGTCTGTCCATTTAATACCGAATAAAACATTAATCTGGAAGCAAGAAGAGGGTGAGGCCAGAAGTCAGGAAGCCCTCTGTGTCCTGTAGGGTGCAAAGTCCAATTGCAGCCTTCCCTAAAATACAACCGCTACAGAAAATTCTTCGGGTGTTTTTTTGTTCTGTTTTGTTTTGTTTCTAAAGCCCGTTCTGTGTAGACACCTGGGGAGTTGGCTGTCTACTGAACACACGTTGTAAAATTCCAGGAGAAAATAGCAAGAGGCTTCTGTGTTTTTGACAGAGGTGAGCGCCATTGTATACTGTGTCCTCACTGTAGGGGAGAATTTGCTTTCAAGCGGTCTCGGGGCATTTAGCGAGCGGGAGCCTGCGGGAGCCGTGGAGGAAGTGGTCTCACCCCAGGTGATCCTAGACCACGGGACTCAAGTGTCGCCTGAACAGGTTCGCGAGGCTGCTTTCCTACGTTGTGAGGGGAGCGTGCTCTGGCGGCCGCCTGTGTGTGTGCTCGAGTTCTCACCTTATAGTGGGAGGAGGTGGGAGGCTTGACCAAGACGGCCCCGGGGAGCGCAGCGCAGCCGGGACTGAGCAACAGCCGCATTGAAGATGGGGCAAGGTTGGAAACCCCGCTTGGAGAGGCTTACTCTAGGTTGGTGGTGTGAATGTCAGAAAAAGGCCAGTTTTCAAAATGAAAAAGAGATTCTACAGGATCTAACTTCTGATCTGACCTCCCAAAGTCTACTTGGAAGCTTTCGGTTGCATTTTCCTGTATCATGTCCCCTCATCGTTCCTACAGAGCTTGATGATGCTTTCACGGTGGGGTCAAAGAACTTAGAGCTCTGGAGAAACCAAGGCATGGTTTGTGCTGTGGCCAGTGAGATGTGTATTAATACAGCCGTAAGTCTTCCCGGAGGCTCAGACCATCTTGAGCATCTAGCAACTTCGGTCCACCTAAATAATGGTGGTTGAGCTCAGTAATGTTGGGGAGGTCACACATAGGACATGCCACCAGCAGGACCCTGGCAGCCCAGCGTGGTGGCCTCAGCTGGCTCCTGCCACCACGGAAAACTTAGAAATAAATGCCAGGCTCTTGGATTTGTGTGTGACTGTCAGTCTTTAGCATCCAGCCCTTAACTGAGAAAGAATATCCAGTCCCTAAAAAGCAGCTGCTATCTTGTATTTCCCAGAGGATTTTCAGTGAAGTTTCGTTCAAAGATCTGTAATTTTATTCATGTCGTACGTGCAAAAGACTCAAAGCTGGAGAGAGAACAGATAGTCGGTATGCCGCTCAAGGACACGCCATGTCCTTGCCACAGTGGACCCAGACCAGATTGATGACATTTATCGGGAATAAATGGAAAAGTCTGCTGTTAAGTTCAGCTAATCATTTCCTCAAGGGCATGACGAGGAAGCCCTGCTTGGCAGGGCCTCAAGGCAGGAAGGCTGCGTGAATGAGTGTGGGCGGCTTGACCAACACAGCTTAAAAAAGAGAAAAAAAAAAATCTCAGTGGCCAGCCAGAACCCTAGCCCAGTCATATCAGGATCTCTGAGAGGTGGGCCCGAGCACCAACAGTTCCTAAAGCTTTCCAGGTGGTTCCAGTGTGTAGCCAAGGGCAGGGCTCCTTGTCCTGAGTGTCCTAGACACACACAAAAAGGCCAGAGAATGAAAAATGAGACCTTCAAGGCTCAGGGCTTCTTCAGAACACTAGGCCCAATTCTGAGTTTCACATTTCAAGTAGGATAATAGAATGTATTTCGTTTAAAAAAAAAAAAAAAGGGTGTTGGAACTGTGGGCATTTGCCCTAGAAGAAAGAAGACTTTAGAATACATGCTGATTCTCTTTCAGCTGGGCATGTAGAAAAGGGAGTGAGCGTCGTCTTCACTGTACCAGAGCATGAAATTTAAACAGGACATTTCCAAAGAGGCGCGTCGCGTCTAAATATAGAGAAGGATTTCCTAACACTAACACTTAGCCGGAGACTGCCTTGTGAGGGAGTGAGCTCCTCCACCTCGGGGTTTCTTGAGCGAGGAGGACTGTTTTTAGAAGGTATTAACTTATTGGGCGAAACCCCAAACCTAGCCATGCCTCAGGGTCACCCTGGGGGAGGCAGTTTTGAAAAAAATACAGATGGCCTTTCTCCATGTAGCCCCCCAGAATCAGAACCTTGGAAGGAGTCCCAGAAACATGTATTTCTGAAATGCTTCTTGAGAGGCCGGTGATGAATCCCTTTTCTGGAGCCATTGGTAGGGAGTTCCTCTGATAAAGCCAGGATTCTCTGGTTCTGGGCTCTCGTTTTGGCTGTAAGGCCCGGGAGTGCCCGCAGGCGGGAGCGCACAGGGGGGCTCTGCCCGCGGCGGGGGGGCTCCCGCTCCCGGGGGCAGGAGGTGGGCACAGAGCAGGGGGGCCGGGCCCGCTCAGGGCTGAGTGGGCGCCCGGGTATCCCGGCCAGTTCTGCGCCAGAGGACATCCGGGCCCGTGGTGCCGGTAAGGCAGAGGCAGCCGGGAGTGAATGTATTTAAGGAGAGCGGAACACAGGGAGGTCTGTTGAGAAAGGAGTTCACATGAGGTCCTGACCGACCGGCCACGTAGAAGTAGGTGTAGAGGTGTGTGAACGCATGCGTGTGCTTAGTCTGTGACCCAGGAAAGCCTGCTGGCTGGCGCAGAGGGGGCGGCTGTGTCCTGACGTGGGTCCACATTTGTCGTGCGGTTTCCACACCACACGGACTAAAGGAGACGGTCTTTGGGAAGGGCTTCGCCTTCTGCCCCGTCCACAGAAAGGGGCAGGTGGGGAGCCGATCATTTTTATATTATGGTTTATGTTGAAATAGTTTTATATTTAGAGAAAAGTTGCCACGACACTAGAGTTTTCTGCAGACCGTTCACGCTTGCCTTTCCCTTAAGGCCAGCTTCTTCTGTTGTCTGAACTCAGAAACTCACATGGCTAAGTTACCTTCAGTCAAACTCTGGGCTTTATTCAGTGACGCTATTTTATGTTAAGATTCTATTTATTTAACAGAGAGAGAACGCAAGTAGAGGGAGAGGGAGAAGCAGGCTCCCCGCTGAGCAGGGAGGCCGGTGCAGGACTCGATCCCAGGACCCTGAGATTGTGACCTAGGCCGAAGGCAGACACTTAACCGACTGAGCCACCCAGGTGGCCCCCAGTGATACTATTTTAAATGACTGTTGTTAATGAGGAAAAAATCTAAAGTTTACCATGTCCCTGAAATTCCCCCAAATTTGGTACTTGAGTGACACAGCCGTCAGGCTTTTCCTTTGCGGTTCTGTGTTAGCCTGTCCCATGCTTCCATCAGCTGTGGGAGGCCTTAGGGCAGAAGAATTACCAGGACATTTTCCTGCACGAGGAGGATGAACCCCTGCTCAGGAAACACACCTGTCCGTACCCAAACACTGTATTCTCCTGAGGAAATGGACTGTTCAATCCTGGCCGAAGCCCAGGCTGCCCTGTGTCTTCGGAAACAAGGAAACTGGTTGGGTGACTTGTGAAAACATGAAGAATGCTTTTCTTTTTGAAAGCCAAGATGTTCTACTCAGCTGTTCAAAGGCATTCAGAGAAAGCCACTTAAAACCTTTGGTTTTCAGAGCAGAGTCCCACATTCTGGCCCAGAAATGCCCGGGAGGCCCAAAGCACAGGTCGGCCAACTGGCCCCCCAGAGACAGATGGAGACCCGGGGAGGTGGGGCCAGGGGAAGAGCCCCACAGATGGGGCACTTGCGATGGGCTCTGGGGCACTTGGTTCTCAAGAGGGATCAGCTGCATGTATTAGACGCTTGGAGTAGATTCCCTTAGAAGGGGAGAAGTCTCACTAGGAGGGGTGCAGAGATGGGAGGTTGAGATGTCACAGAGCACACAGGTAGACCTCGTAGGACGAAGGTGAAGGGAAGGGAGAGGCCCTGAGAGCTTGGATCCTGGCCACCTGAGTGTGGATGCTTGTGAATTTAAGAGAGTGAAAGAAGAAAGGAAGAAGCAAGTATAAAGGAAGGAAGATGAGTGCTTTGGGACACATGAATTTTGAGGGGTCAATAATGAAGTCTTACTGACAGTTGGAAACACAAGTCTCAGGCTTGGGAAAGACATTGGGTACAGGTGTAGGTTGGGAAATTATCCACAAGAATTCCATCCTATAGGGAAGAACAGGGAGACAGAGGAGAGCCAGGGACAGAATCGTACCGAATACACCTTTTTGGCAGTGTTCCATAAATGTGTCGCTTCTGGTGGGGCCAGAGCCACCAAAGGAAAATGAAGACGCCTGGAAAAAATGGGCAAGCAGGGGTGGAGGGTCCCAGAGGAGAGCATGTCCCGAGAGTGGCTGGGCACGCAGAGCCGGCTGAGGTTAGGAGCAGGAGCAGGCTTGGACCCTAGGGAGTCGAGAGATGAGGAGGGTGTCCATCTGGAGCAGAAAGGAACCTTCTCTATCTGGTGGGACCCTCCTGCAGACCGTGATTGGGAATTTCACACGTGGGGTGGTGTTGTCTTGCGATGACATTCCAATGGCAGAAATGGAGTGGGGGTGACCGCGGGAGGGTCAGAGAATGATTCCCCCAAAGTGGAACATCTTCACAGTGGCTTCATAGTGAACAGCCCTAAAACAAAAACGAATAAAACTTCATCCTCCCAGCTCTTTGCAGCTGGGCGTGGTTAAAAGAAAAGCCTAGGACGTCCTCAAGAGGTTAACTACAGAATTACTGCATGACCCAGCACGTCCGCTCCTAGGTAGGTATTAGAAAGAATTGAGGGAAGGGACCCAGACACATCCTCCTACACCACATTCACAGCATCATTATCACGGTGACCAAAAAGCTCTAGAAGCAGCCCAGTGCCCACTGACAGGTGCAGGGGAAAACAGAATGGGGTACATCGTCCAGTGGAATATTGTCCTTAAAAAGGAAGGACGTCTGACACCTGCCCTGGCATGGGGACACGTAAACACGAGCAAGCAAAATACAAGCCAGGCCGGATTCCAGTGTAGGATTCCACTTGGGAGATTCCTAGAGGAATCAGATTTCCAGAGACTGGAAATAAAAGGGTGCTTGCTTGAGGTCCAAGGTGAGGGCAGCGGAGAGCTGGCGTTTAAGCGCAGAGCCGGCGTTCCCGCTGAGTAAGACAAAAGGTGCAGATGGACGGCGCTTACACAACGGGGAACATCCTCAGTGCCCCGAACCTATTACACACCTAGAAAATGGTGAAGGTGGTAAACTGCATGAACCTTTTACCGCTCTTTTTTTAAAAACAGAAAAAACCCTAAGTTGTCTGGTGCACGCTAGGACTAGAGGCTTCGAAAGGGTGTCTTGCCCACGAGGGACCATGCCTGTGTCATCACCCTGTGGGCTGCCCTGGCGCGTCCCCGAGTCACCCTGTTTGAACTTCAGGGAGCAGCAGGAGAGCGTAGGAGGCGGGAGTGGGTGCCACCTCGGTCGCCTTCGATCTGACCCCGACCCTGAGCATCTGCAGCCGGCTGGGGGGGGGGGGGCTAGACTGAACCGAGGATGTCCCTTTAAAGCTGAGACTGAGGGATGCCTGGGTGGCTCAGTCGGCTGGGCGTCTGCCTTCGGCTCAGGGAAAGATCCCAGGATCCCAGGATCAAGTCCCAGGTGGGGCTCCTTACTCAGCAGGGAGCCTGCTTCTCCCTCTGCCTCGCCCCTCCCCTGCTTGCACATAGGCGCTCTTTCTGACAAATAAAATTTTCATTAAAAAAAATAATAATAAAGCTGAAATCGTCTTGAGCCAAATGCTGAGTGCTTCCAGGTGGAGAAGGCAGCTGAGGGCGCGGTGCGGTCTCCACCTTTCCCCCTGCCTTTCCAGCACCTTCCTGGTTCCTGGAGGCTCTTCCATCTCCCATTATTGTTTCCCTGTCTTGCCCCACTCCTCTGTGAGGTCAGCGGGGCTTGATCCTCAAGCCCTGGGAAGTGACAGCAGATTTCTTACCTTTCTTAAGTGTCCCAGGCAGGGTCAGACGCCATGCCTCTCTCCCGGGGTGGGGTCCTGCCGCGGGAATGCACATTGCTTCTCGGGTCTGTGGGTGAATTTGGGGCCATGTTGGGAAATGCTGGAAAGGAGCCCAGAGGTTGGACAGCCCGTGCTCCTGAGCTCACTGCACAGTTTTCCTGTAAGCAGGGTGGGCAGGGACACTGCCCTTTACAGGGGGCCTCCCTGCCTTCCTTCGCTTCCCAGAGAGGCAGCTCTCCCCGGAGCCTCTCCCCTGGTGGTGGGTGCAGCTGTTCGAACCGGGCCTGAGCACACACCACGCTCCGTCCGTGTGTGTACGAGGACACCCCCTGCCACGTCTACCCTCCTCTCCCCTGTACCACCAAGAATGACTGATCGGACCCTCAGCACCACACTGTTGAAGGGCGGCCCACAGGAAGCACAGGCCGGCTTTGCCCGTGCAATTTTTTTTTTTTAAGGTTTTATTTATTTGACAGAGACAGCGAGAGAGGGAACTCAAGCAGGGGGAGTGGGAGAGGGAGAAGCAGGCTGCCCACCAAGCAGGGAGCCCAGTGTGGGGCTCGATCCCACGACCCTGTGATCATGACCCAGCCTGAAGGCAGACGCTTAACGACTGAGCCACCCAGGCGCCCCTCACCCATGTAATTTACAGGATGCCCAAGCTTTGGTCCCCCTCAGAGAAGCCCTCTGTAAGCTGTCCCCCACATGGACATAAGGAAAGGATCTGATTTCTAGATTGTTTCCCAACATGAAAATACTTACAAAGGTTGACTGCAGGCGACGCCTATAATTATCTCATTGAATAATTACGGTCCCACAAACTTTGCTCACAATTGCCTAATCCGTTCCAGACGCCATCCCGTGTGGGGGTCTCCAGTCTTACCATGGGACGTTTACGAGGAACAATGAAAACTGTTCTCCTTCTTTTAGAGTCAAATTAGCTGCAGAGCCTTTTGGTGTGGAACATTCTTGTGTGATGTATCCCTGCCTCGCAGGCTCTCAGTGCTCCGAGGCTTTCAGCGGGGATGAATCTGGTTGTAGCAGGAAGTCTGGGTTACGACACTGTGCGTCAGGAATCCTGAGACAAGCTCTATTCCAGCAAAGCCCATTAACTGCATTGATCTTTCTACCTATGAAATAGCCCAGTTCAGAAGCTTTGATCCTCACTGTCCTCCATCTGCGAGGTTCCAGGACTGTAACGAGCCTTCTTATATCACTGACCACTCTCCGCCTTGCATTTCAGTTCCTTACACACGTGCCTTGGCAACGTGGCCGGTCATTCCTATGCCACTTAGTCTAGACTCGAACTGGGGAATGATGATCGCCTGAGCAAGTGAATGATTTCTTGCTTAGAAACTACTTCACAACTTGGTAAGCCTCATTTTTATTATGAGGTGTTTTTTTTGTTGTTGTTGTTTTTTAAGATTGTATTTATTTGAGAGAGGAGCAAGATTGAGAGAATGAGTGGGAGGACAGAGGGAGAAGCAGACTCCCTGCAGTGTGGAGCCCGATGTGGGACTTGATCCCAGGACCCTGGGATTCATGACCTGAGCCGAAGGCAGACGCTTAACCAACTGAGCTACCCAGGTGTCCCGAGCATTTTATTTTTGATTTTGGCTCAGGTCATGACCTCAGAGTCATGGGATCAAACCCCATATTGGGCTCCACGCTCAGCGTGGAGTCTGCTTGAGATCCTCTCCCTCTCCCTCTGCCCCTCCCTCACTGCCCTCATGCACACACATGTGTGCGCTCACAGGTGAGGAAATGAGGCCCAGAGAGGGTGAGCGACTGACAGATGTCACACAGCTCGTTAAGGGCACAGTGAGTTTTTGAAACCAGCTGGCCTGTCACTATGCCTTCAGCACCAGCAGCTTCAGGCCTAACATTTAGAGGGAAAGAACTCCAAAGAAGGAGGTTGACTGCTGTAGCAGGGGACAGCTTCTGGCTCCCAGGAAAGCCCAGCCCCTACCCGTGATCTGAAGTAGCCACTGCCTCTTCCTCTGCGCTGCCCACGCTCTCAGGCCGATCCTGGCCCATACGCATGCAGGCACACAGGTGTGTAGATGGGGCCAGGAGGCGGCACACCTTTCTTCTTCCCAGTGACACACGGGGCCTTTGGTGGCAGAGGCCATCTCCCCACCGCAAAGCCACGAGCCAGGTGCACGGGAATCCCTGTCAACAGACTTGGCCAGGATCAGCTTTCTTGGATTCAACAAACACTTACTGCCTCCCTACCATAGATCAGTCACTGTTCTGATGTTCTTAGTGTTCAGCAAATAAAACGCGGCACGGCCCCCATTCTTCGTTCTGGTTTCATCCTTTGCTCTGTGTCGAGGACGCAGCCAGACCAGGATGCAGCCGGTAAGATTGGGAAGGGGGAAAGGAGGCATCTGGGGGAGCTCAAGAGCTCTTGCTCTCTCCTACTCGGGCCAAGCCAGGAGGTCCATGGGCACCTAACCCTTTTCTCAGAACAGAACTCACTGTATTCTAGCGTTGTTAAATCCCATGGTCGCTTTAAGACAGGCAGTTTGCACAGTAAAGCACCTTGCATTTCTACAACATCTTTCCAAACCTTTTCCCTTGGATTATCTCATTGGACTATCAAAATGATCCTGTGGAATTAGGCCCATCTTCCCCTCCCTGTGGAAAATGAGGCTTTACCAAACTGGGATAGAACTAGGTAGGACCAGGGCGCCCGGGTGGCTCAGTTGGTTGAGCGACTGCCTTAGGCTCAGGTCATGATCCTGGAGACCCGGGATTGAGCCCCACATCGGGCTCCCTGCTTGGCAGGAAGCCTGCTTCTCCCTCTCTCACTCCCCCTGCTTGTGTTCCCTCTCTGGCTGTGTTTCTCTCTGTCACATAAATAAATAAAATCTTTAAAAAAAAAAAAAAAACTAGGAAGGACCGCACCCCACTTCTTGTTCTCCCTGGAGCTCGTGCCCCCAGGGGCGGGAGAGGTAGCTTCAAGCCTCCTCCCTGTTCTCTCTGGAGCGATGCTCTCAGGCAGAACTTCTGGCAGTGATGGACCTGTGTTGCTCAGCCCCGGCCCCTGGCCACGTGTGGCTCTGGAGCATTTCAAACAGGGCTAACATGGCTGAATTCTTGGTAAGTAGCGGTAAGATTTAAACAGCCACATGTGGATACCGTCTTAGACAGCACTGTCTGGAGGCTTTGAAGGGGAAGGAGCTCGGGAGTAGGAGATGGAAGAATCTGTCCTATCATCTGTCCTCATAACTGAACGTCCCAGCCCATTAGGGCCCTTGCATCTGCTTTCCCGGGATTCAGACTCTCTGAGGTTAGCTGTCAAAAAGCAAGACTCAGGTGCTTCTCTGAGCCCTGCACTCCCCGCTTTACCCACATGGGGACCACTTCTTGTATATAAGAACTTTTAATCGAAGATTTTTCACTGGTTTAAAGAATAAGATGATGCAAACAGGGTTTAAAATCATTGTTCTCGAAGTAAACAGCAGTGAAACTCTTCGCGGACAAGGCAATGTGGTCTACCTAGAAAACAGCTTGGAAGGATGCACAGTGGAAGAAAAGTGAGAAAAAGTAGCATAAACCATGGGAAAAAATTTGTGTTTGGGGTTTACCCGTGCACAGTGCAGGGGAATCACTTGTATGCTTATTTATATAAATTCATTTACAGTTTAAATTTTCACAGTTTGTTTCAAAGCCAAGAAAGACACGACAAGGACACTGTGATTTCATTATATTCTGTCCCAGCTGGCTTTCCACTGTCCACCTGGGATTCTAGGGACAGTGGTGATTGTCTCCTTTTAACACAGGAGTAAAATGACCTGTTCTCCGTCCTCTGCGGGAGCTAGTTTTCCTTGGATTATCTACGTCGTCCCCGGCTCTAGAGCCCACCGTGCTTTGAGAGCAAGCTGCTTTCCTAGGAAAATGAAAACAATTTTTCCAATTGCCTGAACCGCAGGTGGCTATCTGCTGGAAGACACTTGAGAGAGCCCTCTCCAGGTTGCGGATGAGGCTGAGCCCCCTTTTCCGTCCTGTTGCATTTTCGCAGGTGGCTCGTTAATGGGACTGCACCCCGTAACCACGTCAAGTCTGCCCGTGAATGGGCTTGTAACTTTGGCTCCTCTTATTAAATGGAACTTGGTGTTAAACCCAAGAAGGAAAGCCAGGGCTTGAAGCATCTCTATGTTATAATGGATGGGCGTGACACCTGCCGGAACGTGGGGTGCCTGCCTTCCGCTGGCGCCAGCCTAGAGGCTGAATCCCTTACCTGTAGGCACCAAAGAGAAACCCGAGGGCCTCAAGCCCAGTGAGGATGCCTCTGGCACAAACGTCTTTCCCACAGCTGGGAATGTGAATTAAAATGCACATCAATTGGATTTTCCTCTCCAGGGATCTCAAAGGATATTAAAATCCATCAAAGAGTATTGAAATCTACATAGATTACGTGTGGCTAATATATTTATAGATGTTATGTGTATTATATATAAATCTAATATATAAAGAAGTATTAGGTATAGAATATAAAGCTAATCTACTCTGCTGAAACAGTTTGCTTTTTGAATCCGGCCACCCTCCCTCTCCCACACATTAACGGAAGATGTATCTTTTTTTTTTTTTTTTTTTTAAGATTTTATTTATTTGACAGAGAGAAACACAGCCAGAGAGGGAACACAAGCAGGGGGAGTGAGAGAAGGAGAAGCAGGCTTCCCGCCGAGCAGGGAACCCGATGTGGGGCTCGATCCCGGGTCTCCGGGATCATGACCTGAGCCGAAAGCAGTCGTCTAACCAACTGAGCCACCCAGGCGCCCCAGGAAGATGTATCTTTATTCATTTACTTATTTATATACTATCTTTCCACTTAGATATAGGTGACAAATACCTGTGATTACAGACTTTTTTCATTTTGCAATCATAGAAACCACAGGGACTGGTAAGAGCCAAGGATTGAGGTTCGATTTGCAAATGTGACCTAAAAATGGAGGCTCACACGGTTCAGCCCATCTCCCGGGGTGGGGAGCGTCCGGACCAGAGGCCGGTGGCCCGGCCACACTCCAGCTCCAAGCTGTTACGAGCTTTGTGTCCCAGCCAAGATGACGCCTCATTTGCTGTGAGAAGGGAAGGGCTGAGTGCTTAGTGAACACGCGTGGATCATACTAGCCTACTTGAAAAGCCCAGCAGGGTTGGTCACTACCTGCGTTCGTGGTAAAGAACGTCCTCTAATACTTGACTGAAGCCAGGCGTGATGTCCCACGTTCCGGAAAATACGGCCAGTGGGGGGATGTATCACTGATGAGGTTGTGGACACGCTGTACGCAGTTTTAGAGCTTTACGTAGATTTTTTTTTTTTTTTTTTTTTTTAAAGATTTTATTTATTTGACAGAGAGAAACACAGCCAGAGAGGGAACACAAGCAGGGGGAGTGAGAGAGGGAGAAGCAGGCTTCCCGCCGAGCAGGCAGCCCGATGTGGGACTCGATCCCGGGTCTCCAGGATCATGACCTGAGCCGAAGGCAGTGGCTTAACCAACTGAGCCAC
>PITA01007070.1:0-34788 GCA_004023965.1 Spilogale gracilis | reverse complement strand
CTTTACGTAGATTTATGTTGATGCCGGCCTTGCCCTCCTGCTCCTGCCACCGGTGTTGTGTATTTCCTGGGGGTCAGAGTCAGAGCCCTAAGGTGCGGGGGCTCCCTCTGCCCGTTGTAGACGGCCTTGCTCTTGGCCGTCCCCCAGGGAACTAGTCCTTCTTCTCTTCCTTTTCTCGCTCTGCCTGCTGCTAAGTTAGTGATCAGCTCACATAGTGGCGAATGCGGTGTTTACAGAGACTTGGAGATTCGTGTGTGTGTGTGTGTGTGTGCAGCCCTGTGCTGAGCTCATGTGTCCTTGCCCCAGGGCGTCCGTGATTCATGGTGCACGGGTCGGAACTGAGCACCCAGGAGGCATCCGAGTACATGGGTTTCCGAAGCGAAATTGTCAAAAGAATTTTCAGCCTTGTGGCGGCACGGTAATTACGCAGGCGGCAATGTGTGGCCCTGTCTTCTAAACAAGGACCCTTTTCTTGTGAGGTTAACATCCGGAGGATGTTCTGGAAGAGTTATAATTGCTTTTTTCATGTTCTTAATAATGAAATGACCTTTTAGTTCTTCATGATAAAGCAGATGCTTTGAACTTGCAGATTGGGAGTGGGGGTGGGAAGTAAAACCGGAACGGTGTTCCTAGAGGCGATAGCTGGAGTTTCGGGTTCTGCCTTGTTCCCATGGACTGACTTCATGTTCTGGAACCACCGTGGGGCTGGGGCCGCTGTCTGTGCCGCAGAGGGAAGGGTTCGGAGGGCGGGTGGAGCGGCCTGAATGGTTGCGTTGACTTCCGTGGCCTCAGCCTGCTTTCGGCACACCGCCCAGGACTGGCCTGGGTTCGAATCTATCCACATCACTGCATGCCCCGCCCACCCCTAAATCCACCCCCCACCCCCGGCGCAGGGCCACAGGGCAGTGAGGACAGGAACCTGGAGCTATTTCTAAAACAAAAGTAAATATGCCAAAGACAGAGAAACAGGGCTCCGCGAGCAAGCCAGTGCAGGAAAGTGTCCCCTTGACTTTGAGGCTTTATTTAACACAAGTACGTTTTCTTTTAAGAAATAGTTGGCAGAAGAAGAAAGGAAGTGAAGTCAGTGATGTTTGACTTCCACGCTGGGCTTTGCCCCTCCCCCAGTGTCCGCTTTCCAGCCCTCGCTTCTCGTCTGGGCGAGGGTGTTATCTGGGAGAAGGAGGAAATTACTTGTTAGGAATATTAAGGAAGCCACAGGACCCCCTCCTCCCCATTTCTCCCCTTGGCCGCCTAATCCAGAGGACTCTTGCTAAAATACCTAAATGATGTCTTTCGGACTAAGTAAAGATCTTCCTTGGCTGCATCGTCCAACGGCACGCCCATGTGAAAGGTTTGGGGTCACATAAGTTCCAAGTAATAGCCACCTACCCACAAATGGTTTCAATTGTGTCTTGCCCCCTTGTATTAATGTATGACATTTGTTAAAATCAGGACATCGTGGCTTGGGAACCGGGTCTTCCTTTTTGTTCAGGCATTGGGGGGCAGCGGGCAAGGGGAAGGAGAGCTTCCTAGTCCCTGCAAGAGCTTCATGTGATGGCGAAGGCGCAGGGGGCAGGTGGTTTTATAAAGCAGGAAGCCTCCGTTTCAGGTCGGATCTCCTCTCCGCTTCTGGTGGGGTGAGTGGGGTGGGGGGCAGCCAGCAAACTCGCAGCTAAAAGCAGGTACACATTGGGACCAAGAGACTGACCAAGTGACCCGCTTCTCAGCAGAGACTGGGTTAATAACCATTTGCTGAAAATCCAGAGATGTCTCAATCCTGCGGTTGATAGGGCAGAATACTAGGCAGTGATTAGCCACCGTCCGTTGCTTGAACGTCCCCCAGACCCATTTTGGGAAGAATCTCATCCAGTGGGTGGGGATGTGAGTGACAGACAAGGGAGGATACCTGGCCTCCGACGGTGGTGTTTGAGCGTGGGGCAGAACGACTGTGTCACCCAGGGAATTAGTCTAGGAACATCGGGTTTGGGCAGTAAGGGAAATAACTCTGGACCTTTTGAGTCTGAGATGCTTGCAGGGTCATTCAGATAGAACCCTGTATGAAAAAGACAGTGCCTGCGTTAGCAGCTATAAGCAACGTTTGGGTTCAGATCTGGCATCACGAACCGAGGGATCATCCAGGAAGATGGATGAGAGAACTGAACTATCCGTGCATTCCCGAAGAACCCACGCCTCTTAGGAGTGGCCCAAGTAGGAGGCGGGGGCAGTGAGGACTGAGGACTGAGCTCGAGGGGAATCTGGGAGCCTGGAGGGAAAGGCCTCCCGAAGCTGGAGAGCAGTGCCCGAAGCTTGGGGCTCCCTCCCCAGAGAGGCTTCCCGGGGGCAGGGTGGTTGGGCAGTGCTGAGGTTGGTTGAAGCCCTTCCCGGAAGCCTTTCGGGGTGTGTGGGAGGGAGATAATCCATATTTAATTGGAAGAGACGTGAGTAGTAATTAAGGCAATCCACCAGCCATGTTTATTTTGGCAGCTAAGAGGAAGCAGAAGGATTGAGGATGCTGTGTCCGGGTAGAGCAGAAAGGAAGGGGTCAAAGAAAGCATCCAGAAGCCGTTGACGACCCACCAACCAAGACTACGAGCATCATGGATGCCGTGTCTCCCTTTACTCCAGAGAAGCTCTAACGACCCCGGGGGGCCGGGGGGCTCTGTCTCCTCTGGGTGTCATCGACACAGTATACGCTTAGTGAGACCAAGGGAATGAATCGTTCATCACCTGTTGCAGGAAGCCAGGGGCTGGGCGAGGAGCCAGGCCCCGTGTTTCTCTCTGCTCCGACTTCCCCAGCCCCTGGCTTTGCTTCCTTAAGCACGTGCATCCTTCCTGCCCTCCTCTGCCAATTCTGACAACCTTGATGAATCAGAGGTGGGGTCAACAGTTCCAGAAGGCTCTGAGGCTCAGCACTGCTTTAGCTGAGAAGGGAGGTCACTTTCCCGACGTTAGAGGCATAGAGCGATGGCATCCATGGGGTTGAAGCACAGCCCGTCCAGATTTGGTTTCAAGGTTTTATTCCACTCTAAGCACCTCTCACATCTGACTCAAGGCACCGTACCTGGATTTTTACATTTTTTCTTTTTCATTCATCCTCTTCACTTAAGTTGGCTTCTGGCTTTCCTGAATGATTGGTTTAAAGTATTAGCCAGATTCCTTGTTGTAAGTGGTGTTTTAATTGTCTCTGGAATATTCTTTTCTCATCAGTGCATCAATTTGTAGATACCACTGGTGCGGTGCTTGGAGGGGCAGAGGCTGGGCCCCCTCGGCTCAAGTTCAGCTCACGATCTCACAATAGCTGACATGAGACAAACCACAGGCTTCTTTGTGCCTCGGTTTCTGAAGCTTTTTTTTTTTAAAGATTTTATTTATTTGACAGAGAGAAACACAGCTAGAGAGGGAACACAGGGGGAGTGAGAGAGGGAGAAGCGGGCTTCCTGCTGAGCAGGGAGCCCAATGCGGGGCTCGATCCCGGGTCTCCGGGATCATGACCTGAGCCGAAGGCAGTCCCTTAACCGACTGAGCCACCCAGGCGCCCCTTGAAGCTGTTTAATGGTGGTGCCGAGGGCACCTGCCTCATAAGGCCGCAGCGAGGGGTCAGTGAGTTCGTGCTTATAATGTGCTCGACACGGCAGACCGTGCTCGGCACCCACCTGCCATTATCGATACTCCGTTCCGCCGCTGCTTAAGCCTGTGGCTTAGGAACATGGCTACAGCCCAGAGCCTAAGCAATGTAGCTACATACCCCAAACCCTTCTGAAGGTGCCCACGTCTTTGCCAGCAACCACCCAGCAGGTCAGGGGAGGGGGGAGTCTGTACCTTCCCTGTACCTGAGACCCCCCATCCTGCCTGCTTCTGCCCCCGTCCCCGCCTCTACACTCACGGGTCCCCTGTACCCTCTCAGTCCTCTTAAGCTCATCCCAAGGGCTTTCCACACAGCTCTTTGTCTGCCTTAGGCTAAGGGCTCTTGGGGGCAGAAACCTGGTCTGTTAGAGATCTTGCTGTTCTCATGACGCCAGGATTGCCCAAGTGTGGATGGGGAGAAAATACAAAATGAGACCAAATTAAAGTGACGACAAAAGAGTTCTTGCCCGTGTCTTCCAAAGTACCAGTGGACTTCTCTTTGTCTGCAGAATGACTGGGGTAATTTCCAAGTCTCTTTCTGGCGCTAATGTTCCGTGATACCCACTGCTAATGCTTTCGTTTCCCACCTGCTTTTGCCTTTGTTCTCAGGGAAGGCCGCTCAAATGCCCACAGCAGAGGAGACTACCAAAGAATCGGAGATGTCTTGCTGAAGAACATTCAGGCCATGAAGGTGAGTGGCTTTGGGATTTGGATGGAACACGTTCCCTGGGACAACAGCGCCGAGGCTGTCGGAGGCCTGGGCTGTGACCGCCGTCCATCAGCCCACAGGCCCTGATGTGACTGTCTAGGGATAGCACAGCTCTGCGGCCACTCCTCTGTCCTCCCAGGTCATCTTTTTGGAAGCATAAAGAAAATGCAATCACCTGGGGTGGGGAAGCACTTTTCATCCTTTTTCTCTTCAAAAGCTCTGTGTGATCTTCAGAACAGCAGGTATTTTCTATGAATAAATCATTCGGAACTCATTTAAAAAAATTAGGTAGACAAAACATTGCTTGGTTGACTGAAAGTTTCACTTTCTGTCAGTTGTTTTTGGAATCTTGTAAGTGTGACCGACACACGGGCTACAGAGCCACAGAGGAATTCCGTCAGTCCTGTGACTTCGTAAGTCCTTGGACCACGCAGAGATCTCTAACCAGCGAGCCATACGGAGAATGGAAGTAGCCCCAAAGAGACAGTCCCTATTGAGCCAATCTTCTAGCTCATTTTTGAAAGCTACCCCCCTCTCTTATATCTGGAATTTTCATTTTTACATTTTCACTTTATCTATTCATCGCTTCAATATAGAATGTTTTAATTCATGTAGTTTACCTTTTGAATACAAATACAGCTCTATTTGCATTTTAAAGTGATCTTCCTACATCTTGACTACCCTAAGCCTATCTGAGAACCTTAACTAATAACTAAGAGCAGCCCCTAAAGAGGGTGGGTTGCTCATAGGGACACCATTTCCCCCCAACCAGCCAGCCAACCATCTGTCCGTCTAGTACTAGCTGAACATCTGCAACGTCTAACACATGCGTACAATGAAAGCTACCACTGGAATTCGAATTAATTCCCAGGAATCTTGCTAAGTTGTTGAGTGCTTCATCTTTCCCCCTTAGAATGATCTAGCTCATGCAGTAGTTCAGTGGGGTGAGGGGTGGATGGGGGTACACAGAAAAGAAAGTCTCTAAAGCTACTCATGAGATTTCCTATTTCTCTTAACAAAGATCAAGATCTTATTTCGCAGGCCCTGAGCTGTTGCTCACTTTTTCTCCGTGTTCAAAAAACAACACTCCCCTCTGGGCAAGATGAGAGAGAGGCCATGGGAGCTAGTGGGATGGTAGAATCCTATGCAGTAGGTCCAAAGAATTATCTAAGATGGTCCACGGCTGTGCTATTTGTAATGCCGTAAGTCGGACCGATGCACAAAACTCCAATATGATAGGAACAGACATCTTCACACTTTCTGCAGTATTTTTTATTAATCTATTTAACTTTTTAAAGCAATTTCTGAAGTTTACAGAAAAACTGAGCAGAAGGCTCCCTGAGAGCTCCCCCGTTCCTGCCCACGTCCACGTGCACACACAGTGACCCCCATACTAACAACTTTACGTGGCTGGGGGGTATTTGTTACAACTGATGGACGTTTTTATTCACGAAGTCCACAGTTTAGTTTCACTCTTGGAGTGGACGTCCAGTGGGGACTTGCCAAGGGCAGAATGTTGCGTACCTGCAATGACAGGATGACGCAGGATGGTGTCGCTGCCCGAAACCCCCTCCGCGCTGGGCCTGATCCTCCCTCCCCTGCCCCCAGCCCTGGCAACCGCTGACCTCCTCCTGTCTCCAGGGTTCTGCCTCTTCCGGAGCACCTGGCAGTGGACCCTCAACACGGGTCTCAACTGCGCAGGCCCACTTACAAGCAGAATTCTTTCCGTCAGTTCAGCAGCACCCCACAAATACGCGTTGTCCTCCTTCTGATGGTAAATATAACACTCTGTGCCAGTCGACTCCTTGTGTTGACCGCAAGCCTTCTAGACAGCAGGAGGCTATTATTAACAGTTGAGTTTTGAGGGAGTGAAAAGTTAAATGCTGATTTTTTAACTGCGTGGAGGAGTCCATGCTCCGAACCCCAACGGTATTCGAGAACCCACTCTATGGTCCTGCCCAGGGAGGGCTCCCGCTGGCACTTAACTCCCTACAGGGAGGCTGGGCCTCCGCAGTGGCCTCCGGGGACAGCAGCCCGACACCCGCCAGCCCCTTCCCTGCCCCCCCGGGGATGGCCCCCAGAGCTGTCCTTGGTCAGCTCTCCGTGGGCGAGCGACACGCATGGGCCTCCAGCCTCCTCTCTTCTGACTCGCACCTGAGACTTCCTAAAAGATACCTGGTGTGTGCTCAGAGCCGTTCTCTCTCCTCAGGCTGGTGAGCTGCATTTTTGCGTGGAGTCCGCTTCATCAGCTGCTGGCTTGTGAGTCGGCACGCGGATGCCGTGAGCGTTTGTAGCATGGAGCTCTGCAAAATAAAAATAGGTGGAGAGCTTCAGACAGCCACTGGCAGCCTTTTATAGACTTTGTTTGGGTTGCTTTTTCTTGTAGTGGTTATAGTTGGTTTTAAAGAATTCTTATGAAGTATGAATGGAGGGCGGCAGAAAGTTCTAGAGATGTTGAAGCCCAGGTTAGCACTTATGTCCAAAATGCGTTGATTTTCCTGCATTTTCAAGGGCTCAGTGGGGGTGCTGACCCTCCACTTGTGACCATGACTGAGGCAGCGGAGCCAAGGGCCGCAATCCCCACCTGAAAGTCGCATACCCAAATTGGATCTCTGGCTCATGAACTTCTAACTGGAAACTTCTGCCCAGGTGCACAAAGGCTCTTTGAAATCACACAAATAGAAGAGCTCTACCTTTCGTCCAGGCTGGGACCTTCACCTGAGCCATCTGTCTCAAGTGTCCAACTCCCGCCCCCTCTCCTTCTTTAACTCCTACCACATTACTCTTCGGCCTCTATTTGCCGTCCACTGGATGACTCGATCCGCTTCCCATTGCCTCCCCTCCCCGCAGCGATCAGAGCTCCCAGTCACTGCTTCTGTCACAGGCCGAATGCCTGGTCTCAGAGCCCCCCTGCGTCTCTGGTTGGGAGAATACAGTCCAAACCCAAAACGTGATGAAGGAGGCCTTCATAGTCTAGCCATGGATGATCTTTCCAGGCCTTTCCCCCTGTCCTGCACATTCTACCCTGTGCTCCACTGACCGTGAACTTGCCTCTCTAGGCTGTCAGGTTCTTGCAAGACTCCTGCCTCTGCTGGGTGCATGCATGGGTTCATTTGCTTTTTCTTTTTTTTAAGTAACCTGTACTCCCAACATGGGGCTCCAACTCACAGCCCCGAGAAAGCAAGAGCTGTATGCTCTAGCAATGGAGCTAGCCAGGTGCCCTCATTTGCTCATTTGTGCAGGCAGGAAGCAGGCATTTATTGAGCACCTACTTTGTGCATCGGGCCCAGAGGATATAGAAACATGATAGACATGCTCTCTTAAAATCAAATACAGGACTGCACGTGTGGTAATACCGCACAGAGCTGCGCGCACACGCACACGAAGGTGCGAGTCCCTCGCAGAACTGAGACAACTCCAGATTAGACTACGTCAGTCTCTTGGTGGTGATGTTGTGCTGTCGTCACACAGACGGGAACATTGGGGAGGCTGGGTGGAGGACCTCCCTGTACGTTTCTGTGCAAGTTCCTATGAATCTGTATTTTTTTAAAAAGTAGTCAACCCCAGCAGGGGACACCATGTCATTAGGGCTGAGAGGATCAAGTACAGCCTAAGTACAGGAAGACAGAGTATCTGCAGCCGGTGGAGGCAGGCGGCTGTCAGGGCTGCTGAAGCCTGTGGGAGTCCAAACGGAGGAGTGTTGTGTGCAGAGCCTCTGGTGGGACAGCCCGGCACGTTCAGGCCCAGGCCGGCCCTGGGATGAGCAGCGAGAAGCAAGATGGGAGGGATAGGGAGGCCATACCCTAAGGGCCCTGTGCGCCCTGCCGAGGACTCTGGAGGTTGTCCCAAGACGAGGGGAGCTCTTGTCATGTCTCATCCAAGGGGCCACGAGCTGAACTCCATCGCCGACTGGCATCAGTGGCTTAGGGTGGAGGGGTGAGGTGTGGAGGCAGAGGCCCCGATGGTGGGGTTTTGGCAGTGACTATGCAGAGAAAGATAGGAAAAGGTTTGATGTTTTGAGAAGGTAGAATGGGAAGAACCTGGTAAAAGATTCAAAAAATGGGGGAATCTGGAATGTTCTCTTGGTTTTCCTGTCCCGAGCCACTGGCTGGTGGCGGCACCCGTCCTGAGGTGAGAGACTCCCAGGGCAGCCCCGCTGAGGCAGGCGGTGTGGGGTTGCCACCTGGACTCGCTGTGTCCCAGGCTCTTTAGAAAGCCTTTGCAGGGCATGGAGAAGTGGGGGTGAGCGGTGCAGGGGTAGGCAGCCCGCCCCTGGGAAGTGAGTCTTGAGGACAGCTGTTCTCTCATCCTCGATGTCCTTGTGCCCATCTTATCACCCCTCTCTGCTGGAAACATCCTTCCCTTGTGATTGTGTCCCACCTCCCTGAAGAATGAATTCCTCTATTAATGTCAAAAGTGACCAGACATCCAGGGTGAAGGGGTTCTGGTTAGGCTAACAAGGCGTTCTTGCTAGAAGTGGCTTTCAGTAAGGAAGTTCCGAGACAGGTGGAGGAGAAGGCTCAGGAGCCTAAGGAAAGCTTAGCCCACTCCGCGTCTGTGTGGGACCCCAGCGGGGCAGGGCGCAGGGCTAATTCTCAGCCAGCTCTCTGGGACCCCTCCCAGCAGGGACGCAGGGCAGATACTGATGAGCGAAAGGGGTGAGTTAAACAGAAATGCACAGTGGTAACCGTATGACATTTACTGAATGGGACCTGGTATTTGTCATCTGGTGACATTTAGAAGAAGACAAGCGGCCCCTGTTTATCCCCCTCCGCGTTGCCGGGCTCACCTCTGAGATCACATCTCCATCCTCTACTCCAAATCCCTAAGCATTGTCAGTGGCTTAATGCTTTAGTAGAGCTTTTTCTTTCGTCCGGAGAACCTAACTACAATTATGAAATAAAAGAGCGAAATGGGGACGCTAAGAAAGGAGGAAAGAGAGGCGCCAGGTGAAACGCATGCGCACTTGTCCCTCCCCCCCACCCCCAGCAACTGGCGGCTCACCTGTGGAAGCACAGCGAGGCTCTGGAGGCGCTGGAGACGGGCATCAGGAGCTCGCGGCGGCTGGAGAACTTGTGCCGAGACTTCGAGCTGCAGAAGGTGTGCTACCTGCCGCTCAACACCTTCCTCCTGCGTCCGCTGCACCGGCTCATGCACTACAAGCAGGTCCTGGAGCGCCTGTGCAAGCACCACCCGCCCCACCACGCCGACTTCCGGGACTGCCGGGGTGAGCCGGGGGTGGGGCGCCGCGCCAGACCAGAGAGGTTAAGGCACATGCCCAGGGTCACACAGCTGGCAAGCGGATGGCCCAGACCCCATGTTCTTGACCGTCCTGTCCTACTGTGGTGACGCTATCACTCGCTGTCCCTCGCTCACTGGGCCGGGTACTGCGCCAGGTGTCTTAGTAACACCGGCGCCTTTACTCCTTTAAACAGCAAGAAGAGCAAGTACTGTTACCCCATCTTACAGCTGAGGTACCTGGGCCACTGCTATCTCTCTTCTGAGGTATTAGAACACCTTCCATCTGTGTCTTCTTTTTCTAAATGTACCTCTCACTCTTTTGCCTAAAACCTGGGTGACCCCTCGATCCCTCAGGCTACAGTTAAAACTCTCCGTGATCTGGCTGCTGGCCAGTCTCATGCAGCAGATACACATTGAACACCTGCTGTGTACTAGGCCTACGAGAGAGAATAGTGCAGGTGTGACCCCCCAGTCACAGGACTAGCTTGTGGCCACAGACGGGAGGACATCGGGGTAGGGACAGACCTGTGACCTGACCCAGCCTTGGGGGCCCAGAGGGACCTTTCTGAGGGAAAGGTGGTTTTAAGTTTATATCTAACATATAAAATACAGGCATGTTCCTGGACAGAGTTGGGAACAACACATACAGAGGCCTGTAGGGGACAGAGACTATGGAACATGCCAGAAAGCAGAAGTTCTGTGTAGAACACAGGGTTAGCTGCAGAAATGAGACTGGCAAAGTAAACAGACACCAGATCCCCTGGTGTCTCACCCCACAACACTGCACGGAAGAGCAAAGGGAAGACAAGGGAGGGTTTTAAAGGAGGGAAATGGGGACATGGGGCTTGTTGCAGAAAAATCAGTCCATCCTTATCTAGGGTATGTAGACAAATGTTATAGGTGAGTTTTTTATTTTTTTGAAGATGGATTTATTTGAGAGAGCATGCACATGTCACAGGGAGAGGGAGAAGCTGGTTCCCCACTGAGCCTGATGAAAACACCTAAATGCTCAGCTACTGTGGATTTATGTAAACTAAACTCCCACTAGTTGGGCCTCAGCTCCTTTTCCTATCAGATACATCCCCACGTAAGGGAGATGTGCCCATTCTGCAAATAAAGCCGCCCTTTGCAGTCCTCATTGTGAGCGGTATAATTGTTGCGGAAGGAAGAATGGGGGCGGGGGCTGTTGGAATGTCAAGTGCCCCCAAGGGTCACACTGTCAGTGAGACTGTCTCACAGAAGGATTCCTCCTTTGCCCCCAGATTTTTCTGTACCCCCCCCCCCCGCCTCCCCTGTGCTCTGTTCTTTCCTGGTAACAGGAGGTGGGTAGAAATCTTTGACCTAGGGACAAAATTCCAGGTCCCCTCCTGCTTCTTCCCCTACCACTTGCCCTTCTGTGCCCGGTGATTCCCACAGAAGGACAGCCGTCCACCATGTCGCTACAAAGGGACCTTTTACATTTCCAGAATGCATTTGGCAAACTCCAGTAAAGCCAATAAATAGATAATGCAAATTTCTTTATAGGTGAGGAATTTGTATTAGGAATAGCAGTGTTTTCCCCCAGGAGGACGGCTTCGAACTTAGTTCAGCGACTGGGGGGATGGGAGACCCCGGTCTGCCACTCATGCCCCGTTTCTGTGTCTGTTCGCTTCGCTAGCTGCTCTGGCAGAGATCACTGAGCTAGTGGTCCAGCTTCACGGTACGATGATCAAGATGGAGAATTTCCAGAAGCTGCACGAACTCAAGAAGGACTTGATTGGCATTGACAATCTCGTGATCCCAGGAAGGGTAAGCAGCTGCTGGAGGCCAAGCCAGCAAGGCGATGTTTAAGTGACTTAAATTCGAACCTTTTGAATCCACATTCTGGTTTAAGACCCGGTCCTCGCGAGTGACGTGGCTTCCTTCCAGCTACGAGGCAACTGGGAAGGTGCCTCGACCATGACAGCGTCACTGAAACATTCCATGTCAGGAGATAAAGCAAGCCTTTGACCTCCTAAGCTACTATTTTTCCTTACGGGCTGATTGGCTAATTTATGTTCCTCCTACCATATTCGGAGAGGATTTGCAATAGCATATTTTAGTTTTTAAAAGGTAAATGGAAATGGAAGCCAAGGGGAAACCTTAAAAGAAGCGGGGGGAGGGGCTAAAATGGGGGGTAAAATGGTGAGTGATACAAAGGCACAGGAAAATTAACGCCCAAAAGCACATAGTTCCCGTCTAAGGATGAAAAGAATTTTTAAAAGATGCAATTTTCTGTGCATAATATAATTTTAATTTAGAACTAAAATAAGGTTTTAGCCACAAGGTGATTCCAGGAGAGGTGTACGTTTACTTAAGCGGTTAACCTTCACTCAGCCGGCCCCTCTCGCTTGCGTGCACGCCCCTTCCAGATGGGTGAAAATATGGGGACCCTGCCTGCTTCTGATTCTTTTCCTAGAAAGCCATCATTGCCCAGGGATCAAAAAAATATTAGGCGGTATACCCACTTTGTCGGATCGTTACCCCTAGGGCTGCCTCGTTTCAAAGTATACATGACACAGGCTCCGAAGAAAATTTTGGTGCCTTTGGTCTCTAAACATCTGCCTTTTTTTTTTTTAAAGACTTACTTATTTGAGAAAGAGTGAGCACACACACGTGAGCAGTGGGGAGGGGCCCCAGCAGACTCCCCATGGGGTGCAGCGTCCTATGCAGGGCTCGATCTCACGACCCTGAGATCACAACCTCAGCCGCCCACCCCCATATCTGCCTCATCTTCAGACAGGTGTCTTGTCTGCCAGGCAGCTGCTCCAGAAACGTGAAGTCTGCGATGTCGGGAAGACAAGGGAACCTCCCCCTGTATCTGGGTCTCTCTGACAAGGAGCCCAATTACAAGACTGTTGGGAACACAAGTCATGACAGATGGTCAGAAAAGGTGTATCGGGGCGCCTGGGTGGCTCAGCGGATTAAAGCCTCTGCCTTCGGCTCAGGTCATGATCTCAGGGTCCTGGGATCAAAGCCCGCAGCGGGTTCTCTGCTCAGCGGGGAGCCTGCTTCCTCCTCTCTCTGCCTGCCTCTCTGCCTACTTGTGATCTCTCTCTGTCAAATACATAAATAAAATCTTTAAAAAAAAAAAAAAAAAGAAGAAGAGGAAAAAGAAGAAGAAGAGGTGTATGGGGTGAATGAGGGGTGGAAATGAGAGCCGGGCCTTGCTTCAGCTCTGCCAGGGAGAACATTCCAGCAGGCTTCCACACGTAAGAACGTTTAATGCACACCGAAGCCAGGCCATCAGTGTGATTTTTCTCTTAACTTCGATGTTCTAGAATATGCAGCCTATTGTGCTACCTGGCAAACAGACCCCACCTGTAAAGAATTTTTAGCCCCGAGTTGGACGCACTGCTCGGTGGAGAGTCCCCGGCTCCTTCTACCCTCCCCCGCCCCTCCACACCCTGCTTGGGCTTGCGGGCTCCCAAATAAATAAAAGCTTTAAAAAAAATTTTTTTTTTTAACTTTGAGGAAAGGTCCCCGTTGGCGCTATGTAAAGAGGAGCGAATTAGAGTAGGAGGCCCCAGGTTCGGGTCCTAGCTCCGCCAGAGCTCGTTCAACCAACCAGAATGTTCTTTCTTTCTGTCGCATGGGCACCCTCTGCTCTCCCCTGTAGGCCATGAGCATCAAGTGAGATTTAATGTGTAAAAATAACACAACAAATGTGACTTATTTTCTCCTTCCCCCGCCTTAGTTATTTGAAGAGATCAAGTTTTGCTTACTATAATAGTCGTGATTCATAGCACAGCATCATGGGGGGCCTGTACCTAAGGACAGCTCTGGCACTCACTGATCCTGGACAAATTTCTACGTCATTTGGCTCCTTAGTTTCTTCATCTGAAAAATGGGGGCAATATTGAACTCGTAGGCTCCCATACGGTGCTAACACAAGCACCCAGCTGATCTTAGGCACATAACGTCTGCTCGTGATTATTTACAAAGGTGAAGTAGGAACTGGGGTGCTGCCTTACACCCATATTCTTGTGTTCATCAACCAGCCTCACGTCAACCCTGAATGAAACGGGAAGGAGGGACTCACAGGCCCTCCGGGGAACAAGTTCTGAGACGGGGTAGTCCACATACGCAGGCTAATTGATGATCATTAAATTATTAAATAACCCCATAGGTGGGAGGAAAGCTCTGATTTGTCTGTAGGTAGAATTTGAAACTTGAGATTTAAAGGGGAGCAGATAACTTTAGACACTCCCCCCTCAGCTCCTGCGGTGTGATTCCTAGCGTGGCCTCATCCCGCTCCCCTTCCTGCCAGGGTCAGTCTGCGATGGTGTCCCAGCCTGGAGGGCGGGATCCCCCCCAGATGTACCTTGGCCTGGGTCAGCCCCCCTGACTGTGTTTATCCTAAGAACCCCGTGCCTGAGGGAGAGCTTTTCCTGGGCGGGCCTTCCTGTTAGAGGAGCGCATTCAGAAAGGAAGCAGGGACTGGAGGTGGCTGAGGGCTGTTTGGAGCTAGATTTCCCTCCAGAAAGGAAGCAGCTTGCTGTTAAGGATATCGGGGGCCATCCCCCCGACCCCCCTTCTGTGATTTAAAAAGAAAAATTTAAGACATGAGACATTTTCCATCCCCAGCCTCAGAGCGTGATACCTGAGTCCACAGACCTTCTGCTCCCCGCTGCTGAAGCCCCACACCCGGGGCTCCCTTGTCTTCTTGCAGCGAGTGTCCCAGCGCACCTCGTCTCCACAGAGAAAACTGTCAGGCTCCCTCTGATTTGTTAGAAAATGCACGTGTTCCAGCTGGGAGTAGCAGCTTCGAGTCCCAGTACCATGCTCGGCTGCCCGGCGGTGACGACTCTCAGGCATCATCACTTCCTCAGATCGCGTTGTTGATGTCGGACAGCGTCCTGCAAGGATTTATTAAGTCTTCCTTCTTTGGTCCCCAAAACACGGCGGTGAACCTGCCGGCAGACATGCTCTTTGATCCACATGTCATCAAAAAAGAGTTGCGTCAGGCTGTGCGAAAGTCGATAGAATCAAAGCGAGCTGGCTGAGTCCCTGGCTCAGTGGCTGCTGGGAGCACAGGAGAATCTGGTGGCAGGGGTTCTAGAAGTCTGTTGACACACAGCAAACTATTCCGACACACAGTGGCTGAAAACAACTTTTCCATATAGGTCACGGTTCTGCAAGTCAGAAGTTGGGCAGGGTTTAGCCAGATGATTCTTCCGCTCTCTGTGCATTGACGGGTCCCAGGTGGGCTGGCCTGGAGGGTCGGAGACCGACACCTGGCAGGGACATCTGGAGGGAGGCTCAGCCGGGACTGTGCACCAGGGACCCCGGGAGAAGCCTGGCGGGCCTTGGGTTCAGCCTCCTCTTATGTCGTGTGCTGCTCAAGGTTCCAAGAGCAAGTGTTCCCAGGGGCGAAGCAGAGGCTACATGTGGTCTTATGACCTAGTCTTGGAAGTCACATAGGGTCAGGTCTACAGTCTATCAGTCAAATGAGCCAGCAGCCCACCCACATGGAGGAGAAGCAGAGACCCCGCCTCTGTGGGAGGAATGCGAAAAACACCAATGATCTTGCAGCCAGGCTTTAGAAGGAGCATTATGGAGAACAGTTTATTGGTTCTTTAATAAGTTAACCATGGGAGTTCCATACGACCCAGCAATTCCACTCCTCAGTATATACCCTAAAGAATTGACAACAGGTGTTTGAACAAACAAACAAAAAATTTGTTTTAGAAATATATGGGCAGCACTTTTTTTTTTTTTTTTAAAGACTTTATGTTTGAGAAAGAAAGAGGGTGGGCATGAGCAGAGTGGAGAGGCAGGCAGAGGGAGAGGGAGAAGCAGGCTCCTCGCTGAGCAGAGAGCCTGATTTGGGGCTTGATCCCAAGACCCTGAGATCATGACCTGAGCCGAAGGCAGAGGCTTACCCAGGCACCCTCTCAAAACCTTGAATGTGAATGTCCATAGCAACACTGACCATAGTAATAGAGAAAAAAAACCCAAGCATCCGTCCTCAGGTGAGTAGATAAACAGCGTGATGTATCCATACAATGAAGTAGTCCCAGGAGGGAAGGGAGCTCTCATCATACCCCACTACGCCAGAAACTTGAAAACAAGCCGAGGGGATGAAGCCAGACACAAAAGGTCACATATGACAAAATTCAATTTATAGGAAATATCCAGAATGGACAAATCCATAAGAAACAAAAGAACAGATTGCTGGGAGCCAGGTGCTACGGAAAGGGGGAGTGGGGCGTGACTGCCTCGGGGGCACTGGCTTTCCTTTGGGTGATGAAAATGTCCAGACCTAGGGAGTAGCGAGGCATCCACTTTCTTAATGCACTGAAGGTCACCAATGGTCATTTTTATGTGTATTTTACCACAATTTTTTTTTAAAAAATGGTAAGTTTTGTGGGGCTTGGGGTTTGTTTTGTTTATGAAGTGCCCCGAATGACCTGTGCCCTGAGTAGCTTATTAGTCTGGGAGGAGGAGTTCCTTAGACACGGTGGCTTCTGGCTGTTTTATCCTAGAGCGTAGTTACTGGTCTCCAGGACCCAGAGCTGTGAGTCACGGAGCAGTCCCTGGGTCTGGAGTAACCCCCTCTGGCTTCTCTGGCTTCCCAGCGCTCCCCTGCCCTACTGCATGCGGCGGGGAGCCCCTGCCAACAGCCCCCCGCCCCCCCCCCGGGGACTGAGCACAGAGCCACATGTCGGGGCCTCTGAGCTCTGGTTTCTCTGCGAGCGGAGCCCATCGCAGCACCTGCCTTGTGGGTTCCCGGGAGGGACAGCAGCATTCGGTAAGCAGTGACGACAGTGTCTGTGGTTCTCGCGGGGATAGAAGCACGGGCACGCGGACACAGGCTCCAGCGCTCGCCGCCGACCCCGGGCTCTTTGCTCTGCAGGAATTCATTCGCCTGGGCAGCCTCAGCAAGCTCTCCGGCAAGGGGCTCCAGCAGCGCATGTTTTTCCTGGTAAGTGCCGAGAGCCCTAGGTCTTCCCGGTGACGGAGGGCCCCATGGGGGTCACAGGGCTGGACCCCAGGCCACCTGGGAGGCAGGAGGAGCGGCCAGAGCGGCTCAGTCTGGCCTGGCTGTGATTAGCCAGCGTCCCTACAAGATCCTGAAGACACTCTCGGCCCCTGCTGGCCCCGGAGCCCGCCTGGCTCATCTGCACTCGCCCTTGCTCTGGCAGTTCAACGACGTCCTGCTCTACACCAGCAGAGGGCTGACGGCCTCCAACCAGTTTAAAGTCCACGGACAGCTCCCACTGTACGGCATGACCGTGAGTATGCGCCGTGGGCATGCGATCGGGCGGTGACCCGGCCCCTTTGGCCCTGTTCAGGCTCCCCAAGGAGGGCTCGGGACACGGCTCCTCCGGCTCGTGAGATGTACGGGGAACTTCCTTCTCGAATCATGAGGAAGCAAGCTCATGTGGCCGTCATGTATGCCTGGCCCCAGGGCCCCTGAAAGAGGGTCCTCACCAGCCACGTAGATCAGTGGAGCCCAGCCCTCAAGTGGGGAGCCACCTGTCCACCCCGAGATGCGCGGGGGCAGCTCCCCATGATGGCAGCCAGAATGCCAGTCTCCATGGGCTGGGTTCCCCGGCTTAGACGCCCCCTCTCCTCTGACACCGGGTAGAGGGAAATTTACAGGCTTTGTCAAAAAGCAATTTAGTGCCTTTGGACCTTCCTTTCGGCTTGCTGTCGTTTTTCTGACTTGGTTCCTCTGAGCTGCAGCCACCTTAGGGAACGTTTGAAATGCACCAAGTGTCCCACTTGCCCCTCGGCAGTAATGTGTGATGCACACTCGTCCCACAGATCGAGGAAAGCGAAGACGAGTGGGGTGTGCCCCACTGCCTCACCCTCCGGGGCCAGCGGCAGTCCATCGTCGTGGCGGCCAGGTAACACGGACACACGACCCCTCACTGCCTGCCCGTGCCCCTGCCGCGCTCTGAAAACCTGCCGTCCGTCTCTTCAGCTCCAGGTCCGAGATGGAAAAGTGGGTTGAGGACATCCAAATGGCCATTGACTTGGCGGAGAAAAGCAGTGGCCCCACTCCTGAGTTCCTGGCCAGCAGCCCCCCTGACAACAGTAAGTGGGAAACGGGGGGTCTCCCGGGGCCCCCCAGGCATATGCCGCCTCCAGGAGCTGGCCGTGCTGGGCGGGACAGCGCCGGCTCATGGAGGGGGGACATCGCTGGCTCACGGAGGCAGGACAGCGCCGGCTCATGGAGGGGGGACATCCTAGTCCTTTTAAAAATCACCCTACCCGGCGGGCCCCATCTCTGTGCTTGACATTTGTGCTTGACTTTTCATTACATATGTATAAAATCATGTAATCGGAAGTTTGTAGAATAGAAAAAAAGAAGTCCCTCTAATCCAACTACTTGAATATAGCTGCTGTGATCAATTTGACACGTCCCCCTCCTAGATTTTCCCATGTATGTTTTCCCCGTTTTATTTAAATTCTGGTTCGTGACCATAGGGCCCAATCGTCAGTCACATACCACAGGGGTGCGCCCCTGAATGCCCATCCCCCACCCACCTCCCATCCGTCCTGTTGTCTAGTTAAAGGTCTTGGGGTTTGTCTCCCTCTCTTTCCCCCCTCCCCGATGTTCATGTTTTGTTTCTTGAGTGAAATCTGACGTTGTCTTTGTCTTTCTCGGACTTACTTCACTGAGCATGGGATACCCCCGGGTGCACTCACGTCGTCGCACATGGCAAGCTTTCATCCTTTGCGATGGCCGAGTGATGTTCCATTGGCTAGACCCACCACCTCTTCTTTGACCCTCCATCGGTTACCAGACATCGGGGCTCTTTCCGTAGTTTGGCTACTGTTGATAGACATTTGTGTTTCTTAAACCTAAAAACAAAGGGGCTTCCACTCTCTCAAAGTAAAACACCCCTGAGAACCATGTGAGGGAGCAGGGAGGTCATTTCTTGGGGCCGCACCACCACCCGTCACATAGAGTGCCGGCAGGAGGGAGAGGAACCGGGGCCGTCCGTGCGGGGCGCAGGTGTGTTCGGGGCTCCCTGGCAGAGGGGCCGGTGGGGTGGGGCCTAACGAGGAGATGGCTGCTGGTGTGACTTCCTACTGGGGGGACATGGGGCTCCCCAGCTGAGTACACCTCCCTGCCGTCCCATCCCGTCTGGCACCTGGGAGGGTCTAGAACAGGGTCCTTCTGGCCAGCAAAGATCCGCAGCACGGCCTTTTCTCACACCGTGCAGAGTCCCCGGACGAGGCCACGGTGGCGGACCAGGAGTCAGAGGACGACCTGAGCGCCTCGCGCACATCGCTGGAGCGCCAGGCCCCCCAGCGCGGCAACACCACGGTGCACGTGTGCTGGCATCGCAACACCAGCGTCTCCATGGTGGACTTCAGCGTTGCCGTGGAGGTACGGGCCGTGTCCTGCTGTTCTCGGGGCCCCTGCAGTCGTGGTCAGCCCCCTCCCGCAGTTGGCCGCGGGCAGAAGACAGCTGTGGGGGGCAGGGGCAGGGACTGCAGGGCCTGGGCCGGACAGCGCAACCCTGTTGGATGGGCTGGTCCCGCCCCCACTGCCGGGGGGCCGTCCAGGAGAGGCGTAGAGGGCCTTCTTCAAACCTGGAAACCCCTGAGTTCTGAGAACGTGTCACAGGAGACCGTGAGCCAAGGATGGCAGTGGGCCAGCCAGCAGTGTTGGGGACAGTCCGTCCCCATCACCGTCTGGGATGACTGTCACGCTTCCCCACTGCTACGGAGTTTCCCTGCAAGAGTGTGGCCTAAAACCCATGCCTGTTTCTGAAGGCATCCTCACAAGCCCAGTGAACAGCCCCTCAGCTCCAACCCCAGGGGGAGAACAGACTCTGTCCTTCTGTGCAGCTCGCTGTACTCAGCATCGTTCCTCCCTTCGTGCTTTGGAACCAGAGAGTCTCCCAGGCATGGGGCGGGGCATCTTCCCAGCACGAGGGAGCAGGGAAGAACCACAGCTGCCTGGTGGCCGGGGTCCCCTCAGCAGAGCTCACCTGTCCAGCTGGCCTGAGGAAGCCAGAGGAAGGGGGTCAGAGGGATTAGTGGTCTTGCTTCACTTGGTCCCCCCTTCACGACATGTGGTTAAGACCGGCAGGGGACTCAGGAACGTGGTGGGCTTGAAACCCCCTTTGCAGGCCTGGAAGCACTCAGGCCACTCAAGAATGCAGTGACGCCCCGAGTCAGGTAGGTCCTGGGGGCCCGGACACTGTGGGGCCAGCTCCGCTTGGCGACAGGCCCGCAAACCGGCCCGCAGGCCAAATCCAGCCCGGCCTTGGTAGGCCACAGCCCGTGAATTAAGAACAGGGGTTGACGTTTACTGGCTATGACAAGGATCTGCTTGGCCGCTTGGCCTGATGAGCTTAGGCTGCAGACTGTCGGGCCCCCCGGGGGAACGGCCGCGAGCCTGCGGCGTCGGGGGGTCAAGGCAGCAATAATGCAGGTGCGCTAGGTGTGGAATTGGCTCATCTGTTCCTTTGCAAGCACCCCCGCCCCTGCCAGGTCCCTGTCCCCAGGCCCTTTGGTCCCACTGGGTGATGGGGAGGGGGCGGCAGCAACTCCCCTCCCGGCTCCACCGCTGCTGAGCCCCCCCCACAGACCCCCTTCCCCTCGCATCTCCTGCAGATGGAGAGGATCTCCTGCGTGTGGAGGGGAATACTGGGGATATTTGGGTTAAACATGAAGATGTGCTGGGTGCAACCCAGAGGTTGTGGGGAAGCCAAGAGCCAGGGGCGGGGGTCCACTTAAATGTAGGAGCCTGGTGCTGGGAGGACCTGTGGAGAGGCGGGCATCTGCATCCAGGGGAGGAGCAGGAGGGAAGGGACAGCACAGAGGGGATAATCACAGTTGTTTCTGACTCTCCTGGGCTGCCGGAACACATTCCCACCAGCCGGTTCACACCACGGGAAGCTTATCCCGTCGGGCTGCTGGAAGCTGAGAAGGGCCCTTCCGTGCCTTGCCCCGTTTCCAGTACTTGCCACCATCCTTGGTGTCTTTTGGCTTAGAGACACATCAGCCCAATCTTGGTCTCTGTCCCACTGGGAGTCCCTGCGTCTGTGTTAGTGTGTCTCGTACGGACACTAGTTACTGCATCGGGGCCACCCTACTCCAGTGGGACCACAACGGAACTCTGACCCCTGCAAAGACCCTGCTCCCAGGTACCTGGCTTTGGAATGGGACAGATATTTGAGGGAGGGGGGATGCAGTCCAATCCAGATAAAAACTGAGCAGTGATGTATGGCAGGAAGAGGGCAGAGCGCAGAGGCCGCTGGGAGGGGAGCGAGACAGTGGGGCAGCAGCTGGTTGCGGGTCAGGGATATTGACCTGTCCAGTAAAGGCAGCAGAGGAGGCCTGGTCCAGGTCAGAGACGGGCCTGAGTCATCTGCCCCCACGGCTTCTGCCTCTCGAAAGTAGAGGTGGCAGGGCATCGGGGCCGCGTGACCTGAGGGGGACAGAAGTGTAGCTGGGCGAAGCCAACAGGAGTGGGGGTTTGAGCGCAGCTGGCGTTCGGCAGCCACTAAGACACTGGGGGGCAGGGGAAGTCGTTCAGATGGTTGGGATGTGGTATTCCAGAAAGGACATAAGGTGGCGGTTAGAGCCTTCCCGTGCACCTGCCTGGACTTGGGTCACAGTGGGCCAAGCACTGACTGCGGCGAGAGAAGGCTCTTCCAGGCTCCAGCTGGAGGGAGTGGGTTCCGTAGGAGTGTGTTCCCCTCGGGCTTTGGGTCGTGCGTGAGACACCCCGTCCTCCTCGCTGCCATCGCCTGTCTGGCACCCCGAGGACCCCATTTTCTGGTCACGTTCACCCATGGGTGAGTGGCAGGCAGGGCGATGGGGCGGGAGTCTCAGTGCAGGGAGGGATGCTGCGCCTGGAACTCCTGCTGTGGGTGGGGACCCGCCTAGCTGTGGGTCTGGGAGGCCGCCTCCCATGTTCTTTCAGCCTGAGGTGCTTCTGGTCACTTCTTTACGGTCCCTGGGCCAGGAAGTGAAGTATCTTAAAAATACTTAATGGGAGAAAATAGACACAGGTGTTTTTTTAATATAGTAATTTGCCCATTTGACCCCCCAGATCCTGAGACTGTCCCCAGCACCCATTTTCTGCTCTTTCAGTCTCCACGGTACTGTGTGATCAGCTGGTCAGGGCAGCAGACGGACGGTCTCGTCCCCACTCGTGGTGCGGGGTCAGCTGTCAGGGTGCACAGCCTGTGCTGCAGGCGTCCCCCCACCGGGCCTCCGAGCCGGGGCGTTTGAGCAGGACGCCTGGGGAAGGCCAGTCTGCAGCCGGGATGACTCTAACTTGAGGGGAAAGTCAGAGGTGCAGGACCCCGTTGGATGCCTGCTGCAGCAGACCAGCGTTCTGGCTGTGGCCACTAGATGGCGCGCGGCACCCAACAGCGTGTCGTCCCGGGGTGATGGCGCCTCCGTGCCACCATCCTGGGGCCTGAAGCTGGAACTCAGGGGGAGCACCAAGATGCCCCAGCACCCTGTGGGGGAGAGTCTCTGGGCCAGATGCAGCACTTCGGGCAATCTCCATCTGCTGTGCAGAGCGGACAAAGCATGATGTGCTCCTGCCTTCTACCTGGGGCAGGGGGTGGGGGGTTGTGAATGGCCCTACAAAAGGTGAGTGACAGCTCAGTCACCTGCTCAGACTGTGCATCCACAGGGAGCTCAGGCCCTCTCCCTAAGGCAGATGCCAGAAGCCTCGCACTGGCCAGTCCAGAACACGCGTGCACACACACACACACCGTGGTGCTCACGGCCATGTTTGTCTTCCAGAATCAGCTGTCTGGGAATCTGCTGAGGAAATTCAAGAACAGCAACGGGTGGCAGAAGCTGTGGGTGGTGTTCACTAACTTCTGCCTGTTCTTCTACAAGTCTCACCAGGTAAGCACCCCAACGTGGGGCAGGTGGCCGTAAGGGGGCAGGCTTCCTCTGGAAGGATGAAGAACCGGGCACTCCAGCCACCCAGGCCTGGAGAAGGCCGCATCCCTGAGCCCCTTGTTTCCAAGTGAAGGCTGACGCTGTCCGCGTGTAGGAGGGGGCACGCGGCAGGTGGTTGAATGGGGTAGGGGGGAGGACTTAACTGAAGGCACAGGGCCAGTCCAGGCCTCCCTGGCCGGCCTGTGGGGCAGGAGGCTGCAGCTGGGCCCCACGGCCTGGGGCCGCCTCCAAAGCCCCTACTGTTCACCCCACCCAGGACAATCACCCTCTGGCCAGCCTGCCCCTGCTCGGCTACTCACTGACCATTCCCTCAGAGTCAGAGGACATCCACAAAGACTACGTGTTCAAGCTGCATTTCAAGTCCCACGTGTACTACTTCAGGGCTGAAAGCGAATATACATTTGAAAGGTAAGATCCCCTCCAAGGCTCTTGGTGAGGCTACTCTCTGCCCCCCGTCCTTGACCTTTGGGGGAGTGGGGGCAGCAAAGAAGGTGTTCACCCTGGCCTGCCACCTGTATCCCCCTCTGTTCTCAAGCAAGTGAAACCCACGCTTCTCTGGCTGAGTAACATCAGCCCTTCACTTGTACAGCATCGAGTTAAGGCTGCAGAGCGTGCCTTCTTTAAACCTCTAACGTGCTTAGTGTCTGGAATATTTAGGTGGAATGTGCCAGACTGTGCTAAGGCCGGAAGACCATCCAAGGGAAGGGAACAAATCCTAGTACTTCTGAGGGTGACCTTACTCGTAAGGGTGCCTGTGTGCGAGAGTGAGGCCCAGGAGCTGTAATCTTCAAAGTAAGATGGAAAGACCCAGACCATCACGTCTGACCAATTTTAGACCATTCCTTAAGTTTCACGTAGAATTTCTGGGCCCCCAGGAATTGGATCTTGTAGCTGGAGTCCCTGTGAAAGTGCCAACCTGGGGGGGGGGGGGGTCCACAGGCCACAGAGCAGACAGGGCCTGGGGTCCCCAGCCTCTTTAGGGAGAAATGGCTCTCCTGGCCGTGCTGAGAGACCTACCCCCTGACCCTATAAGCCCACAGCTTAGGACCTGGACCCAGTCTTCAGGAATGGTAGTTAAGGGGCAGCGGCTCAGTGGTGGGAAACCAAGGTTCAGGCCTCCCCGGCACTTCCTCGAACATCACTTGCAAAGTGAGCCCAGACCGGGAACCCTGGACAGGGTGAGGATCTTGTCAGTGTCGTAGCAAGGACCTGTTAAGCCTTGCCGTGACAAGATCCTAAAAAGACCCATGATGAGAGAATTTCTCACCCTCAGCACTGCTGACATCGAAGACCTCTCAAAACCTTTGGAGGGGTGGGGAGCCGCGGCCCATGCATTATAGGAGGGGGAGGAGCACTCTGGTCCTCTACCCCTTATAGAGGCCACATGGCACCCCCTCCTTGTGATACCCCAAAACGTCTCCAGACCTTATTCACTAGGGTTTTTGAGAGCCACTAATACACCACAAGTACTCAAATGTAGCAGAGCTGGGGAGGCGGCAGGAGAGCGGGCAGGACCCCTCCGTCCTGGGCACGGCTGCTGCTCTCTACAAAGGGAGAGAACCCCGGCCTCTGGTTCTCAAACTACTGCTCAGGTACACCTCAAAGACCTGAGCTTAGCCTGGCTTTTGTGTACTTTGGGACCAAGGTTCATTCGAGAACCCTTCAGCTAAAATACCAAGTTACAAACCAGGCCCCAGCCCACTGTGCTGGTTCTATGCTTAAGGAGGTTACCTCGATTATCGTAAAGCCATTCCAAGAAAAGAAAAATCCTGCGCAGGTTTTTAGAAAGTGGCCCTTGACCCTCCTCTCGTTCTCCGGTCGCAGGTGGATGGAGGTGATCCGCAGCGCCACCAGCTCCACCTCGCGGGCCCACGTCCTGAGCCACAAGGAGTCCCACGTGTACTGAGGGCAGGACGTGCTGTCGCTGGGCTCGGCGGGCGGCGTCCCTGGGAGTCGCTGCCTGTCTCTGTATTAATGAAGCCTAGTAAAATTAACACCTGTCTGGAAAGCCAAAACGTGGTTTTACAGCAGCCCTCCTCTGTTCCACAAAACTGTTTTTAACCTTGTCTTTCCGAGCTATTCCTCTGTAGTCTGGACGGAACAGGGCTCCCGCCTCTGCGCCTGTCCTCCCCCCGGTGGGCTGCTCCCAGCTCGCACCAGTATTAAAAACCGTGTCCCTAACGGAGTGCCAATGACCGTCCCCCACAGCTGCACCTTCGAGGCAGTGCGACCCCAGCCGTTCAACCAAAAGACAGGGCAAGTGCTCTTCTTTTTCTTAAAAAAAAAAGGGGGGGTTTCCAATGTTGGTGATACACACGGCACATAGTCTTAAGCAAATGAGATCATTTTCAGATTTCGTTTTTTCAGTCTTTCTACTTTTATAATAAGTTAGTAGGATTTACTTCTTCGAGTAATAGAAGCAATTTGCCGCACAGTACGTATGTTCCCCTTTGGGGTTTTCTGCTCCAGCTGAACGCTGTTCTTGGCACAAGGGGACCAAATCGTTTCCGTGATTCCTCTGGACAAAGGGGAGCGGAGCAGCAGAAACGCGGCGTGATGTCTGCGGGCTCGCTGTCCTAGGAGTGCTGGGTGCCGCGGGAAGGTCCTCCCTCCGCAGCGGTGTTTGCCACTTGTCTCCCGAGCATGAGAACCTGTGTGTCTGTGATCAGGGCCATTCATGGCACGTGATTGTGGCAGAGGGTCTCCGAGCTTGCAGGGGCCGCGACCGTGCTCATCCCTGACAGCCCGCACCTGAGGCTGGAGGCTGCACACTCGGTGATCGTATATATTGTGCCTGTCTTCAAGAACATTCTTTCCTCCGTTTATACCTACCCCCTCCCCCCCCAGACATGGGGTATCAGCGGTATGACCTTGCACATCCTCGACAGTCGGACTACACAGGAAACGGCCCCTGCTGGGCCCGCTAGTCAAAATCAGCTTGCCAATTACCTGTGCAGATCAGGTCACTGCTACTCCCTGATTTTCTCAAATCCTTTCTGACGCAGTGCAGAGAGGGCGACCCATCCACCCGGAGGCCCCCGCGCCTCTGCCCTGCTGGCCGGCACGGCAGAGCTGGGACTGGTGTGTGGGAGCAGCAGTGGGCTCACGGATGAGCGAGCTCGCGATGTGCTCATCACTTGCCTTACGATGTGTACCAGATGGTTTTAAGTACTAACAAAAAGGAATAAAAATACCTCACGCCACAATCCAGCATATTGACGTTTTAAGGCAAAACATCACCCACCTTGTCTGGTCTTTACTTTCGTCTGACGCGGGTGGGTTGCAGGGACGGAGCTGCCCGGGACGGGGGGAGAACCTCACCAGGAGCCTGTCTGTGGCTATAAACAGACTAAAACCCAAGGGATGAACACAAAGCCAGGGTGGGGGGCCACCTTCCACCTCCTTTATCAAAAGGGGCCCCTGGAGCCCAGCTACTCTTTCCCAGAGGCTTCTCCCACAGCCCAGCAGCAGGACCAGCTCCCTGGGAGGGTGAACAGTGGGTGTACCTGATGGGACAGAGGCAGTTGCAGGAAAATCGTCCCCCAGAAACCACCAATCACTGAATTCTACAAGGTTGCGTTCACAGTGAGTCCGAACTGTTTCGGGGCTGGTGCTCTATCCGCACCTCTGTGAGCAACGGAGGCCACCCCCAAGCTGCCAGGGGCACGGGGGAGTCTCAGAGATACCTGGTGTCTTGGTCCCATCAGGCGGCTGTAACAGAACTACCAGAAACGAATCTCCCAGGCAGCTCGGGACGCAGGAAGGTGCAGGATCGAGGTGCCGGCAGATGCGTGACGTCCGCTGAGAGCCTCCCCAGGTCACGGGGCGCTGGCTCCTCGCTGTGAGCTCAAAGGGAGGAGGGTCTCGGGGGGCCCCTCTTGGCCACTAATCCCATCATGGGTCCCCCGCTCTCCTGACATCACCTCCCACACCATCCCACTGGGGGGTTAGGATGTTCGCAGGCACACTGGGGGGTGGGGGAAACATCTAGCCTAGTCCCTCTACACACACGAGGCAGAATTACAGAAAGGGTTTTCTGGGAACTTTCCTGGCCCCCGTGTGACACAGTTCCCGTGCTGACATGCCACACAGGCCTCTCCCGATTTACCGCCGTATTTAATAGAAATACGCCACGGGATTTTTAAGGAAACAGAAAAACACTCATAGATGGACCATGTTTTGCCAAAACAAAGGTACAAAATGCTACGTGAAGAACTGCACTAGGCACTTCACAAGACTAACTCGATGACAAAACTGGGTTCAGAAGGCGTGTGGCACATGGTCACGACAGTCACGAGGCCAGCTCCGAAGGGCCCAGGCGCGAACCCCACTGGTGGCCACTTGCTTGTGCAGCCGGCTAGGACACAGAATTTCTAGAAGGCAGGAAAACCCAGCCAGACAGCCCACTGCCTCCGTTTCGAGGAGGCGGTAGCTATACTCGCCGGAAGCCTCTCCCAGGCCGGGCACCGTCTGAGTGGGCAAGCTGGGGGAGGAGGGGGCTGGGATGGGGAGGCTCCCCAGCGCCTGCTTCGCGGGTCTGGCTGCGTGGCGGCAGTTCCTGCTGTCTGCCCCGGGCCCCGCTGCAGCTCTGCATGGACAGGGCTACAGCGCAGCCACCTCCCAGCTCAGACACAGACCACGGCCTGCGTGTCCACAGGGGGAGGCAGACCAGAAGAGACTGGGGAAGAGACCCCCTTGTCAAAGCTCCTCACACCAGCTAACTCAACGGGAGACGCTCACGTAGGCTCGAGAAGCGTGACCTGCCACTTTCCCCGGGAGGCGGCGCCGCGCTGACCGTCCGGGGGCCGCGGTCCGTGCGCTGACCATCGCGCCGAGATGCTTCATCAGAACCCGGTCTCCCTGCCAGCTCGCGACCGTTCCTCGCGCTAGAGACCGGCTTCAGTGTGTCATCTTGAGGTCACTGTCCACGTGCAAAGGTGCAGAACTCCAAGCAAGCTGCTGTCTACACTGGCTAGCTGTCTATACCGGCTGGCTGAAGACGCGGCCAGCACCGCCCTCTGGAGAAAGCTGCGGGTCTCCCGCAACGAACAAAACGGACCCTGGGCTCGCACCTCGCACGGGAAAACAAAGCTCCCCCCCATACCAAGCACTCAGTGGAAACGCAAAGTGAATCATCCTCCAGTGCTATCATCCAAGTTAACGTCCCTGCTGCCGAAGACACGCAAAATAAGACTCAGCAATTCGGTTCTATTTCCCCTAATGAAAAGGTATCCCTTGTAGAAATTAATCATTCAGCTTCTAATAAAAAAATCATGACTTCCTTTGGTTTTTAAAAACTACACTCCATTAAATCCAAACAATACGCACGCAGTCATACCTCTCCGGCCCTAGGCCACCGTCCTCTTCCTGTAACCCAGGCCACTGGGGCGGAAAATGGTGAACCTTCCATCCCAAAGCTTACCCAGTAACAACTTTGCTTCCAAAAATCCTTTGTGTTCCCTCCAAGACTGCTACACCCACAAGAGAGGACGATGCTTTGTGTCCACAAATGCGACATGATGTCACACGGACTCACCCTGGAACCGCTGCAGGAGCGTTCTCGCCCTGGAGAAACACACCCAGCAACCCTTACTCAAGGTCCCTGGGGAGAGAGCACACTTCCACAAGTGAGCAGGAGCCAACCATGTTTTCTCAACAGCCGATTTTTTGAAAGTCACACAGGGAGCTGACCCGGACACTCGGCATTTTGAATGTGGGCACTTCTTTCTGGGAGTGCCAAATATCTCCCCTCTCTCTCACACACACACACACACAAGTACGCTGCCCTCTGAAGAGTCACGTTCCAAGGAAAAGTATGCAAAATAAGTGTGTTATAAAATTTATTCGTGTAAGCATTCAGACATTTTTAGGTGGGCAAGATGATATGCGGATTTCACTACGAGGCGCGACAGAAAACCCTACTGGGAAGGACAGGAGAGCTGGCCCAGGGCCAGCAGTGGCACAATTTCAAACAAATGTTAAGACGAGAGCACTTCATCGGGGAGAAACTTAAAATAATAATTTAAAGCTTCATGAGGCAAGATATGTTCCAATTTAAAACACTAAGAAATAGTACCATCAAATGAAAGGAAATCAACCTGTACGTGTACCAAAAGGGCCGTCGGGCGAACAAGGGGGAATCTGCATCTGCAGAGGCACAAAGAGGAGTGTTCCATTAAGAGGGGCAGGAGTAGGATTAATGGCAAACCCTGCAAATACAAAATAAAACCCAAATCACTGATCACAGGATTCAAAATTTACATGTGATAAAGGCAAGGCAATAGACTCAAGTTATGTCCTGTCAAATATTTACTCCACTGACATTATCTACAGAAGCACTTGGCCAATTTGTACGCAGTGATTCCTTATGCACGCCAAAAGGGTTTCCGTAAAAATGACACTATATACAGATCTGTACACTGGCCCACCAGAGCGATTCTCCATCTCCCGCGGAGGGGGAGTCACCCACTTAAAGCAGGGTACCTGAGATTACATTTCTTCAATTGCCTTGTCATGATCCCAAATATACATTTCAGGGTTTGTTTTTGTTTTTAAAGACACTTTCGTTGATATGTGCACAACGGCTAAAATCAAAGAACAAGAACGAGAAAATAAAAGGACCGCTTGCAGGAGCCGACCCTCCCCACCCCGCCGAGTGAGTCCGTCGGGCGGAGGCCGGCAAGGGAGGGCCGCGCACCGGGGGACAGGGGCACCCGCGGCTAGGGGGGTGCCCTGGATGGCACACCGCAGCAGCGGGGTCAGCAAAGGCTCTCGTGGACGTTTTCAGAGGACGAGGATGAAGAAGAAACGAAAAAACCCCAAATGCCAAAGGAATTTCAGTGGGTTGAAGTTCCTCCACCACTTAGAGAGTATCTATGGAAAGAAAAACAAGAGGAACAGAAGTGAATGCGTGTCATCGCTGCAAACCTCGTGCAAAGGGGCAAACCAGCACCAGAATCCCAGCTTCCCGGACAATCCCAAGTCATGACTAAGCGGAGCAAATATCAATGGGCTCATTATTATATAAAGAATTCATAAAAACTAAGAAAGTCACGATTCTGACCCCACTATCCATAGTTTAAATTCAGTCAGTGGAAGAAGCAGAAGTTCGTAACAAGCCACAGGAGAAAACCTCAGGAGAAAAAAAATGATGCGCCCGAAACGACACCTGGAGCGGGCTCACTCGTAGACACCACACCGTCAGCAGCGCCCGGTGACATCGTGCGACCGCAGGGGCACACACGCCCGAAACGACACCTGCAGCGGGCTCACTCGTAGACACCACACCGTCAGCAGCGCCCGGTGACATCGTGCGACCGCAGGGGCACACACGGCTGCCTGGGGTATCGCCACAGCACGTCCCTGCGGCCACAGAAATACCGCCCCTCGTACAAGGGATCCAATTCCTGGATTGTTTCCGAACTGCGGTCCAGGGAAGGAGCAATGGATTTGCACAAAGAGGTTTCTTAGGGCCTTTTGTCATTGAAAGATTAGGGAACAACTCTGATGTCTAAGCAAAGAAAGGGTTGAGTAAGCTGAGCAAACTGAATGAAAAACAGATTAAAAATCTTAATATATAGGGGGCGTGGCAGGCACGGCCGGCTGAGCGACGGACTCTTGATTTCAGGCCATGATGGTGGCATCGGGGGAAGGGGGTGCGAGTCTATGGCTCACACACACAGCAATGGAAGCCAGTGACCCCAACACTGCTCGTCGGCGTGACCGGGTTGCAGTGCTGGGGTCACGGCACTTTCTGCTTTCTGGTAACTGTGGTGCTATCTTGTTCTGGAATACAGAAAAGGGCGGGGGGCCCCCGATGCCCAGCATCCCGTCGGCCACCTCAAAACTGGCCCCAACTCGTAAGAGACAGCTTAAATGGAAGCATTCTCAACCATTCCAACCTAGAGCGGCTCTCGGGGCCATTGCCATACTGAGCCCTCACCCAGAGAACAAGTGAGTACATAAGACCCTCCCAAGAAGCAGGCCGTGGCCACAGACCCTAAGGTCCACCTTCCAAGAAAAAGAAATGCCTCAGCCACGGGAGGACCTGATGCCACACAGAAGGGGCCCCACAGTAACTCGGATTAAGATAGGCACGTCCTTGAAATGCTTTAGATGAAACTTATTTTTTTTCTGAGGGGACTAATCCACTGCAGCGATGATGCCTTTTGGAGCAAACCAGCTACGGAACAGCGGCAGTGGCCCCCGTGGTTCATGGCATCTGCGTGGGGCACACACAGAAGAGCAGGGCGCCCAGCTGAGTGACCGCACGGCAGCAGCTCAGGCCCGCAGGGACCCACTGAGGACCTCCGGAGCAGGTCACCCCCCGGCTGCAGAGGGGAGCACGTCTGCACGGCACAGGGAGGCAAGACAGATGGTCTGGAGACGAGGAGTGCGGGCTCAGCGTTCCCAGACGCATCACTGCCGAGTAAACTCCAGTGTGACGCGGGCAGTGCTGGGTGTGTCTGGCCCGGTGACGGCCAAGGTCCCTAAATGCGGCGGGTTCACACCAAGATGTGCCACTGAGTGTGAAACACACGCCAGGACACAAGGCCACTAAACTGTACGGGAAATACGCCACTGATGACATGTCGAAAAAGATCTGGGATGCGGTGCATTCAACAGTATCATGAAGATTAATTTCACTTGCTCCTCTTTTACTATTTTCTCAGGAGGTGACTAGAAAGCCTGAACCACGCGGTGAGGCTCACACCAGCTGCCAGACCGCGCGGGGTCGGACCAGCCATGTGGGCCACCAGAGGGTGGAAACAGAGGGGAAATCGAGTCAGATGTGCGCATCCCTCTGATAGGTTCAGGCAACTCGGGACAGGGTGGAACACTTCAGCCCTATGCAAGCAGAACACCAAACCCAAAACGAGGTCCTCACAGCGCCCTGGGTTTCTGGCTGAGCGCTGCGGGGCTCAGGGGCTCTCCCACCATGAAATATACGCAACCCGAGCTGCTTTGAGAAAGGAGAAAAACAGACCATTAAGTTAATCCTCGGCCACAGGAAGAAGGCCTGTGTGGTACTAAGGACGCTGTCCCAGAAAGAAACAGTCACACACACTCGAACGATGCTGTGTTAGGAACGTCACCGCGCACACACCCACGGGTACACACAAACTATCACAACGGTGTGTGTCCCAGCGACTTCTATTTTCCTTTACGCCTGTAATCAGTGAGTATTGACGGGGGGGAGGACTATAGCTGATTCCCTCGCTTGCGTCAAAAACGAAGACGGCCAGGGAAACAGGCTCTATGGTGCAGCCGGCCCTGCAGGGCGGGGGGCAAGCGGGGACCGCGTCTACACCGGAGGCCAAGGAGAGGAGGATAAACCATAGTGTCGCAGCAACTATGTTTTGCCCCCATGTTCCACTTTATCAGGACACTTTACGGCCAGAGGGCAGCCCCTCCAATCATCACTTCCCAGGGGCAAGCTCCCCAACACGCCCCTAACTTCTTCACATGTTGTCAAGTCAGTGTCTCTGGAAAAGACCTCAAACACTCCTAACTCTGGTCACGCCTTGGCTGCCCCTTTGAAAGAGATCTGGACAATTCACCTGGAAGGTGAATTTCAGAGCAATGACACAGCTGGCTTTCCGGGGAGTGATGAAGGTTTCGGGTGTAAAGCAGAGCTCCGGTCACAGCTCACCTCCACTCCCTGCAACACCCCCCAAAGCACTGCCCTCACATGGGGGTAGCAGTGGGAGCGACCTGCACAAAGGGGCTCCTAGAACAAGCCTGAGCGTGGGTGGGGGAGCCCAATCGCCCCCCCCACCCCGTGCCCTCCTCAGGCCAGCCGGAGCCCCTAGTGGGGCAGGGAGCAGCCGCAGGCTGGCGTAGACAGAGCACACAGCTGTCCCAACAAGGCTCCCAGGAGCAAGATGGACGTGAGGACGGGCATAAGCCTCGCGAGGGAAGAAGGTGCCCCTGTCCTAAGTCCCTGAGCCCCGACTAAGCACAGAAAAGCACCCGGAGAGCTGCAAACACACGACAGGGGGGGTAGTCGGGCGGCATCGCTAGGAGCAGACGGGGTCTCAGGGTCACCGGGTGTGGTCCTCCCCCATGCTCCCCAGACTGCCGGCATTCCTTCACAGTGATGTCCAAAACACAGGACTAAAGTCTTCTCAGACCTGACTCCGCTTCAACCGTGTAGCTGGGAAGGAACAGCCAGAGACCCGGAGCAAAGCACCAAAGCAACCTCGGAGGCCAAGGAGTGCCTCAGACAGGCGAGGAGGCAGGGGGCACCATGGCATGGTCCGACCCACGGGGCCTGGGGCAGTTACCTCTGCAGCCGCTGGACGAGCCGGGCCACCATGGTGTCCGAGATCCCGGGGCAGGCCTCCTCGGCCAGGTAGATGGCCCCTCGCAGTTCCTCTATGGACCCCATGTTACCTCCGCATGCCTGGCTCTTCTCCTTTAGCTGCAAACACAAAAACGTAAAAGAACAGCATGACCCGCACAGGCCCAGCAATCGAGGGGCACCTCCTTTAAGGAAGGACGCAATGTGTGGCCCCACTGCGCCCCAGGCATGTGAGTCCTGGCGGAGCTCGGGCTGAGCCATAGGCCGCATGCACTCCTTCCAGTGAGTGACCAGCTTTCAGGGAGCCAGTGTGGATGGAAAGGGCATTTGTTAAACCTAAGTCGCTACCTTCACCAAGAAAGAGCAGAGACAAACTTTCTGTGCACCTTTTCAGGATCCGATCGTGATACCTCCCCCATCTTCTTCCACTTCGAGCCTCAAATACACCAGAAAGACAGTGTCCCATCGCTCAGCTCTGTTTCCATGAGGAGCTGCACCATGGGCCCCTACAGCGTCTCTCCGAACCATGACGGGTCGGTCCTTATGATCCGGCACATGGCCTTTCTGGGTCACAGCGCTGTCAAAATATTCTATTTCCCACAATGGAGTACCACCCCCACCCACCCACTCCTACTTAAATTCTGGGAATCCAGGATCCCTCTGGACCACCCCCGCCACAAGAAACCACGGCAGTGTCCTCGGGCACCGCCTCAGGTAAGGTGGAGGGCTCTCAGTCCCTGTCTGGGAGGAATCGGGACAAGGAGAGCCATTCAGTCACAGGCAGCAGGCCCACGACTGACCCTCCCAGGGCAGGCGCCCCTCCTCGATGGCGCCTTTAAGAAACTGTTGACATTTAGCTTTGGCTTCGTAAGCTCCTGTGGACACACCCCTGCCAGCAGCAGCCCCATCCTGACCATGCCGCCCCCTTCTCCCCACGAAAGGGACACATGGAGGAACCGGACGGCCTGGCGTGTGACAGGCCATGGGAGGGCGTGCACTCCCAGGGCTCCTCCGTGGCACAGACTGTGACGCGGTGGACCTGGAGGTGGCCGCCTGTGTCCACCTGGGACTCCTGATCACTTAACTACATACAACAGTATTTACAAGTCGTAAGTCCCTAAGCTCTGCCTTCCCCCATTTCCTACAAAGGCCTCCCTCCCCCAACCGCCCTGCCCTGCGCCCCCCCAACCAAGTTCCCCTGCCCAAGGCTGCTGCCGGAGGGGCTCTATCAGCCCGCATGCTCACTCTGATGTCAGGAAGAGCCTCACTTGTAGACACGGGGATAACGATCCTTTGTTTTTCTCGGAATTCACGACCTACACTGCACACCTCAAACGCGGGGCTACCAAGCCCTACTGATAAAAACACGTAAGAAGGGACAGCCATGAGTTACCTTCATCTTAGCTGAAAAAATCAAAACAGTATTCCACAGAGGATTAATTCACTCATTCTAAATAATGATTCTGGCACCGTTTCTTCACAGGCCCAATAAAAAATATACATGGCTTCAGACAAATAAGAATATCCATGTCATTTTCCCTAATAGCCCAACGGATCTGGGCGGATCACAGGAGAGCAGGGGGGCACCTCGAAAACCCGAAGGACCATTCTCCCGAACAACATAATAAAGAGAGAGATGGGGTCTTATGGTCGGGAGGTACCCAGAAATGTCACCCAAGCGGAGCCAGGCAGCGACACAGAGGGGCCTTCACCTGCCCTGTGTCATGCACTCGGCCATCACAAAGCCACGTGGCTCCAGCGTGAGCCTGGACCCTCAGCCTAGCTCAGGAGGGCAGACACCGGGCAGGGAAGGGCTGAGAGCTGGAAGCGGGCCGGGACACTCTGGGACCCTGCCAAGGAGAGCCTGATCGCCCAAGCTTTGGGCCCATGGAGCGAGAAGGAGGGAACCCGTGTGTCTAGCACCTCCCACCTGAGACCATGACCTTAAACAGCAGGACAGCCCTGCGTCACCACACACAGAAGGGATTGGTGT